>JADGIL010024564.1:285-12288 GCA_020352625.1 Cactoblastis cactorum | reverse complement strand
TATATATATATAAAAATAAATATATATATATATTACATATCAAAACATTAATTTTAAGCACTAACTTTAGTATTCAAAGCATAGTCGCGACTGTAGAAAAGGGGAAAACTTACCCATATGAAATATGAAGTAAATACACCGAGATTGATACTATGCAAAGTATTGTAGAGAAAAGCTAAGAGGCAAAAGAATTTAAAGTAATGTAAACACGAACAGTTTGCGTTCGAGTTGAGGCAACTCGAGTCGGAAGCGCATTCGAACTCAGCTGCCTGGAAAAATTAATTCCAAGCCGCCACGAGGGCTCCGCCTGCGTGAGCTAAAACCTTCTCTTTCAGGATAATTTTCACTCTCCATAAAAGAAATAAACAGACCTTAAATATCATACCCGCATTCCTTTGTAGGTAATACGAGACGCATTACCTGTTTATTTTGATGAATCATATAGGAGTAAAATTAATGTTACATTTGTTATGTTTAATACTCTGTTAGTGTACTCAGATCCTATGTAAATTAATTTTCATAGCTTAGTAGCACATAAATAAAAATATTGACTGTCATTCTAAGTGCGATTTTAAGAATTTGATTCTGCATAAATCAACAGCCTACTATAAAGCAAACTGAATACAATTTTTGACGATCGCTTTTTGAGCAATTAGGTCTGCTTTGGCCATAAATATATGTGCAATTTCGTATGTGATTTAGTTACAGTGCTAGTAGCGCTAGGCACAGTCACCAATTAGCACCGTGACAATGACATTCAAAACGTGTGCAAATAGAGAATGGCGGCGGGCGAACATCCGACACGATGCGTTGCAGACTTCCGCAGACTGGGTGACATAGAATGCAGAATACATATGTAACATATTAAGTTTATGAAATGCCGGTAGAATCCTGTTTCTTCTTTGAAGTTTTCTCTAAAATTATATTAGACGTCATGATTGAGAAACTATGGTCTAAAGGAATTAATTAATGAACATCTAACGATAATTATTTTGACAACTGTGTTGGGATCTCCCATCTGAGTATATAAAAGCGAGTAAAACATAATAATTAAATATTACGATATTGGAAAATATTTTTCTAAGCTATCAAATAAAAAAAACTGTTCATCAAAGAGGAATTGAATTTTCCGGTGAAAATTTTAAAATTTACACAAAATAACTAGTATCCGTATTGATTAACAAGCAGGGAAACGCTATAGCAAATATGATTTGGCTCAGCTGTATCAAAGGCTAATTGGTCAATATTCTATGCGACGCAACCGAATGGTTCGGATAAAAATGATCTATAACAGAATTATATTTAGTTTGAGGTTCTTTTGGTAGCGTTTCGCATGGTAGCATGAATTCATCACGTAATAAATGATTTATAATTATAATATAAAAATTATTAAAACAATATATTATTTTTAATATTAAATAAGATTACCAAGAGGTTTGCATGATTAAATTTAACACTACATAATGTATGTATGTATATACTAGGAATTACTCATATTTCGAATGGTGCCTATTCTATGCTTTATATACTAATATGAAATACTAATTATCTAGGTGCTATATAATTCAAAAATATTAGAAAAATAAACCTATACTAGTATCCTTACATTGTTTAAGCATTGTCATAACTTTGGATTTGTACCACCAGAATAAAATATTTTACTACATAACCGTTAGATATTTTCTGCAGCGAAAGATAGAATTTATACTACGGCCTTATTTTAAATCTTGGGATATGCTTTTGGATATGTTGGGAAATCCCTCTCTGAACTTAATATATAGCGACAAGCACTCAGCGTGATTACAGATGGAGATAGTATTATGTACGTTTGTACGTGTAGTTTATGTACACAGTTAAGCTTACCTAACAATTAAAATGGAGAGAGATGATGACAAACTGGCAACTAATTTAAAACGTTTAAAACCTTTGATAAAGCTTACCTGCGTCTGGTATAGACAAAATAAAAAGATTGTTAATTTAGCATGCACCACACAAAGGCTTTTCTCGAAAACAATATACAGTTTTAAACAAGATTGATCCAGGCAGAGATATCATCATCTTAAAACAATCACTTCCAAATATATGTACCTATTATTTGAAAGTTGAACAACAAATAAGAGTATTCTGATAAACTTTCTCATGCAATTAACGAGACACGAGAGTCAGGAAGGAAAAAGACGGCTAAATTAAACTGACGCAAAACAATCAAGTTTAGTTTCCGTGTGTGACGTGCAATTTCACTTTCCAATTTGGTAGGTAGCTTTGTCTCTTCGCCCTCTGATTTTGCACCTTTCAATTAACCAGTAATCATACACGCCTTAGGAACCCTTTCATTAAACATCCGTAATGAGTTTTCACCCTTCGATGGATAGTGGACATAGGAGCATGTTGCATTGCTAGAGTCAAGTTACAAATAGAATTTAATAGCGATTTATGTCCTTAACGTTCATGTTTTTAAGGTTTATACAACTCTTTCAAAATAAGATAAACAAGCTTTCTATGAATCCAGCTATCAAATGCTAATCCAGCTATCATCCCGTCTCATGGAATCGTAAAAACTAAACATATTATACTCGTAATCGTAAAAGCCTAAACGTAAATGTCAATGGTAGCTGAAAAATAATTTGAAACTAAAAGTACGAAAATGACTTTCTTTAAATTCATCTTTTTTAATAAATTTATTAATACAGGAATGCAATTAGGAAATATCCAAGTTCCATGAAAGCTAGGAAATTTACCTAGAAATTTCGTTAAAATTAATTAATTTCAGGTTTCCCCAACCTACACGCTACCCGTTTGTGTAGCAGGTACCTTACCCATCTACACAGACAAATTGGCAAACGACGTGCACTCAGTTATGTAGATAAATTAGCTGTTCATCTATTGGTTCCGCTGTTCTGTTATGTTTGAGGATGGTTTGAGGTTAGCTTTTAGGTGCAGATGGGAACCATGTCAATCGATTCCTTACCCATTACATACAGTACGAGCTGTTTGCAAGGTCCTTTTTTTCCCATTATGACTGTATAAATATATTTCGGTGACGATTGTACCATTTCATGGAAATTACCGTTATCATTACCTACTTTAACCTGAGGGCGTTGATATAAGCTGAAATTAAATATAATAGTAATCTATTAAGGTTTTTTTTTATAAAACATTTAAAACAAAGACGTGGACTTAATTATATCTAAACAAACACTTAAAGCACTCAGTAACACGCGCAGATATTTAAAGCAAGAGGCATCGCCGTGCCGCCTGTGCCGGTTGCAGAGCTTCAACTCATCCTCATTAGTGTTAATGGCGGTCGCCGATATCTGAGACTCAACGGCTTAATTAATACCGCCTTTGTCAGACAATCTATAATCGCTTGTCATGTTGTATGTCCCCATTAATAACTAGATTCGTATCAACTTTTATGAATGCCATGGAACAATGAAACGATTATGGTTGAGGAAAATAATACCAGCTTTCCAAATAGTATCGTTTAATGCGAACAATGAGAACAATTTAGAAAAAATACGTACCAGGTTCCTTACGAACTATTTTTGCTTAATTTATTGTAGAATATTAAATATATTGGTAGACTCACCGAGTATTGAGTATTTCTTTATTCAAAGTACAATATTATCATGAAAATAATTATTGCCTACATTTGTTCCTTGATTATATTTTTTGATATCTGTAAGATTTTTCCTTATAAGAAGTAACAAAGTAGCTTTGATTATATTCCCTATATAATCAAAGCAAAGTAGATAGATTCTTGGAAAAGTACTTCTCTATAGTGACACACACCATGTGTACATTACTAATGAATAGTTAATTACCGACTTATAAATATTTATAATGCAATCTTTCCAAATAAATATGTACATATAAATCCACCGTAGAGATCGAGTTCTCGTAAGAGATAATATTTTCGATAACTGGAAATCTCGAATTAAGATCGTGTCATAATTATACTACTGAAATTAAGTTTGGATTACCTATTTTGAATTTATTACAGAGAGATAGATAAATCATTTTCAGTTTATAAAATGGAATACATATTTGATGAATATCTGATTATGTTCATAGTTTACAGTTGATTGCTCATTCAGGTTCAAAATTACTTAATAGAATAAACTTCAATATTTATGTAAACTGCTAAAAGCTTTAATTAATCTATAAGTTATTAAATATTAGTCAATCCACCATTTTCGTAAGTATTCTGATAAAATAAGTTTTTATAATTATAACAATTTACCAAGTGATAAAAACGGTTATATTACGTATCGAATTATCAGATAAAATTTCCTTTTTTTATGATCTAAAAATTTCATGACTTTTTTCTTCATTGTTGTCAGTGATTGGCTGTGATGTGACACGATCTCAATTAATTAATAATATTATATATATTATAATAAAGACATTTATACGAGGAAAAGCCTCGCACACCTAGCCTCCGTGTTCTTTAAACAGTAAACACTAAACTACATAACAACTTTACAATACATGATATTATCATAAAAATGGTGAACTATAATTATAATGTTTAAATACCCGTTGATGTTCATTTTAATTAAACTATATCAAAGACTTTATGTGGTTTATACGATTATACCACATTTTATTATAAAATTCAACCTATGTGAATAAATATTATGTTTTGCTGTAATTAAAAAAAACAAAATAACATTTACATACAATATTTACAAAACATATTTATTAAACTAGGAGATTGTTTAATTCTTTTTATAAAAGTCGTAGTAATAAATAACTGGTATGAAAGCAATTATTTGGGTGGACATACATAGGTATATGTTTAATTTTAATTAGTGAATACCAATGATTTTGAAATTATATCTGTAAATGAAACTAAGTTTTTTTTTCTGGGGTAATAACTGTTAGCAAAAATTTCTTTGGTACAAAGAATATTCATAATGTATTTTGTGGTTCTAGTTTTATATGATTATTTTTCTTATAGGAGTAAAGTTCTTATAACTATTGTAATAAGAAATATATTTACATTTCAATAATTTACAATGCATAAACACACATATGGACTAGTTTATAGTATAGATATAGTTTTGAATACTCGTAAATTTGAATCTTAGCCCAATTAATATATATAAAAAAGTAATAATTTTGATAAATTTTAATAATTGTCACTGTGATTATTTGTAAGAAAAAGCATAAATAATTATATTGCTTGTGCTTGGTTTAGAGGAGTACCTGGCAGCGTTACGTAATACCCATAAAGAAGATCTAAGATTCCACCGCTATAAACATTTCTCATACCTTCGCTCACATAAATCTCTCCATAATATTTTTTCTGCATGTCTGCAAAATCCCGGCATCTATAGTATTCGGTAATATCTCTCTCCTGTCGCATTATAACATTACCTTTCGCATTCGCATCATGTTATTCATTCCACGCGAGCGATTACCAACCAAATCGATTATTTTTCCGGCAGTTATTTATTTTATCGATTCGAGATGACACATTTAAAATGATATGGTTTTTCCTCACAAAGAATTAGAACACCTATTTAGTTATTAATGTAATGTATTTTTAATATTTGTACAGAATCTAGCCAAAAATAATGTTTATGCATTAATGCAAATAGATGAGTTGATTCACAGTTCTGTGCTCATCTCTGCAGCTCCCGGTGGTTTGCTGCTAGGTGTATTGTAGATAGCATCCGTATTTGCTTGAGCACCATCGTTGTCTACGTTCAGTGGCTCGGCAGCCTGTCATTGTAAATTAAAATTGTGAATATCACATTCCATATAACACATAACACAGAAATGAAAGTTATTAAATATAATGTGACACATAGATAATACTTTGTTACTTTACAGTTTACATAGACACACAAAAATTAAAACAAAACATCAAAAACAACATACATACCTATATTAGCTATAATGTTAGTAACGGGTTATAAAACGAAACCAAAACTAAACTACAACCACATGCACAATACAACAAATCAATATCTTTACGAGCATACCGGAGGACGAACAAACCAGGGTGCGTGCAGCTACTCATTCCGCTATTGGTTGCGACACAAAGTGTGGGGTCCGGGTGCGAGCCTTACTTACTGCGTGCTTTCTATGAGAGGTTTAAGGATAATGTCGAGAGTGTTGTCGTGGCGCGTGTGCGCGGCGTACGCGCCACGCGAGTGCGCTCGCGCAAGGTTCGCGTTGCAGTCGCGCGACTCTCGCGTGGGCCGCACGTAGCGCCGCGCCAGCGACCCGCTCTCGCCCACCAATATGTTGTTGTTGCTAGCATGTCTCTGCGTATGCCAATATATACGCATCAAACTACCGGTGCTCATTTATACAATACATAAAAAGCCTGTAATCGAAATGTTCATTATCGTTGTCCCCGAAATATAAGGCGCAAACAATGTGCTACAGTGGCTTTTAATTTTAAATATCGAACTGTAACATATATTTTTTTAAATCAGGGTTGTTCTAGAACTTAATTTCTGTCGTATGAAGTTTCACCTGCAATTTCCATTGTAGCACTTTGAAACTCCACGAGTAAGCCCCTTAAGCATAAAATATATAGAAGAAAATATATAGACAGTGTTTGAAATATTTTTACTCATAAACTTTATATCTAGGTGACTGTCAGTGAATTAGACTATCCTACTTATAGGTACATAGGTACGTTTAGGTAATATAACAATACTTGACGCTTCTTTATAAATTGGATGACCAGGTTTATGAAGTCTAGTATGAGATTATTATTTTATTTATGCTGTATTATTGTTTTTGGCAGCCTGTACACGGTTAGCTTTTTCAGCGAGCCAGAAACAGGAGCTGCGGATTACCGCCGACGGCTCTCGTAAGCTCATTTAATCCCCGCATTTTTCACTTTTTTACTTAACAAGTCTTGCGCCTCAGGTAAAATAAATACAAGGGCGTCTCCATCCATATTTAATAAAAAATCATATAAAAATACACTTCTAATTTTTATTTTGCATAAATTACATTGTAACAGACATGAAATCTAGATTTTAACATAGCAATACACCCGATTTAAATTTAATAAAAACACATGATTGATAGAAAACGCCATTGCTTATCATTTAAATAATTTTTTTCATGATTTTATAAAAAGAAATCCTTCTAAATAAACTAAAAATCATAATACGGACAGACGAGAGCCGCCGGCCAGCGGAAGAATGTTAGGAAGCAAAGCGCCCACTCACGAAGAGAGAAAAGCCCCCGTCTGCGGGGTGCAGGTAGCCGCGAGGGGCGAGGTCACGCGGGCGCCGCGCGGTAGCGCTGTCGCTCGCCACCGACAGCAGCGAGCGCTGGGAACCTGACGCCCGCGCCGGCGCCGCGGGCGGACGTCGCGCCAGCGCGCCGGCCCGCGCCTCCCGCCCCCCGCGCACACCGCCTGCGACCGACCACTGCCTACTCACTGGCGCTGTCGACCCGCCTGCTCCGCACTTGGCGCTGTCGCTCGATCTGAAATATTTTCTTTAATTATCACCAGCTAAAAAAGCATGCACTATGATAATCTCAAAAATGTTCAATCGATCAATTTAAAGGAACACGATGTTGCCGATTATAAGAGTTTTCCATTAATTGTGGTGTAGTTCACTAGACAGATTATGCTAATCTTCATATTTTATTTTTATATAAAACAAATTCTAGAATAGAACATACGTACGACATACACATTTTTTTCTATTCAATTTTATTTATAATTTCGGTGTCGATTCAGTAAATCAGTATCTTTCCCCTTAGCGACAATACAGTGTTCTTTTCAAAAGGTCCTTTAGGCAGAGCGCTATCTTTACTCGGTATCGGTAATAAGTTCATGATATGTAATTTCTCGATAAATTACCTCTCTGACGAATACGCATAATCCTGGTCAGCTCCAAGACCTGAATCGGTGTGCTCATGAGAAACCCTGGCACTGCCCGAGATCAGCTCGCCGCTGGAACTATTACTGTTGCTGTTGGTTACAGGGCTGTAAGGGTTGTTGTTGTTAGACACCGGTGTCACATTGCCCTTATATCCGTTGTTCGTGAGGAAGTCATCACCGTTCCTATTTGCGGTTTCGTCGTAACTAGGATATACGCGCCTGAAATAAATGACACTTCATATATATCTACGGAATTGTTCATTGCCACTGTTTTCGAACTGGAAGCGTAATATTTTATTAGCGGCTATTTACAGTATACTATTAAAAAATACATAATTAGGTAAAGCTACATACCTGCCATGTTTTTCATTACTCGTTCTGTGAGAGCTGAGCGTACTAGACACAGACCGGAGTGAACCTTGATTATGACTCTCATGGCTTTTTCCATGTGACGAGGTACTTCTGTCTCTTCTTGCCAACGATCCATGTTCAGTTCTAAACAAACATACATGTTGATCACGTCTTTATTCCTAACGGGGTAAATAGAGCGTAAAACTCGAAGGCCACGCTTTGCTTACAAATATACTAATAAGATTCATCTACAAGTTTTAATTATAAATCAGAAATAAAGAGATAGTAAATTTTAACTTACTGTCGGTGTTTTGAAGACGTTCGCAACTTAGTTTGGCGCGCATGACTTGTCTGAACTACGGTATAAGGTATTTCTTTTAGTTGCTCTTCAGTCATACCAGTTGTATCGACCAAAGAAAATTCTAAATGCTGCTTCAATTCACTCGGTAACCACTTCTTCTCATTGGGAGACCCAGATCGTGACCTAACAAAATATTTTTTATTACATTCTTAACAAATTTAAAAAAATATATATTCCTTAAATAAGGCCTTATGCATATATTTACCGATGTTTTCTGTGTCTTCTATGCCTATGAGATGATCTATGTGTTCCTGTTTCTGGTTCCAATTGAGATCGACGCACACTTGCAACCTACAGACAAGAACAAATATGCACTGGCTCATTTTATAATTCTGGGAGTAAAAAAAAATATTTCAAAATGGTATTTCATTTACCTGTACACCACTTCCAGCATTCGTCTGCCTAAGAACCTCTTTCCATTGTGATTCTGATTCTACAAGTTCATATTCTCTGTAACAAAAATTTTTGGATCGTTATTTTGTTTAAAACTTTATTCTTTGACCAATTATAATTCATAACAAAAGTATAAAATACAATTAATGCGACAGTGTTACATCTACTACCTAATTTACCATAAGCTTTGGCTTAGCACTGGGCTCCAGTAGATACCTATATTGTATATGTATATTTTATAATAAATGAATTTGAATTACTAGCTTTTACCCGCGGCTTCACTCGCGTCAAATTAAGAGGGGATAGAAATAGACAAAAACAAGCCTGTGTCACTCTCCAGCACTTTATCTATCTTCACATAACACAAATCCGTTGCTCCGATTTGACGTGAAAGACGGACAAACAAACATACACACTTTTTCATTCATAATGTTAGTACGGATATCCGCCTTTGTAAATTTTGATTACACTGTATTTAATTATTTTTTTTCTGTATTGTCTAATATTTTTCGTGCAATAAAGAGTTATACAACAACATGTATACTAACTTGGGATCAGGGTTTGAATCATCTCTCTCGGAGCCAGATTCATGCTTGTGTCGGGAGCGGTGCCTGCGGTGCTTGCGGCCCGACCGGCCTGACCCTCGCGACATCTCGCTCTCCGCGTCTGACTGCTGCCGTCGAGACCGGTGTTTGTGCCTAGAGATATTTCCTCAAATGAATATAAGCCTCCATAGTGGGTTCATCCCATTGCTAAGTAACTTACACAGCAACTGCGATATTGCAGGCGTGAATCACAATATTGTCCGACAAGAATACTCAGTGTTGTGGTCTTAATCATTATTTAGTGTTTATTCTATTCTATCCTAGAATTGGTTGTGGTTTACTTTTTAGATTGCGGAGCTTAGATGGTAGTCGCTTGTAAATTCAGTAATCTCTTCAAAACAATCAGTTTCGGGAACACAGAAAACAGAGAACCTGGCTCAGTCACATCACTGATGAGGATGCATAAAGGGATACGTTCTTATGAAGATAACTACATATATAACGCTTTGTGAAGAAAGAATGACCATTTTATTCTGGTATATTTTAATTCATTAAATTTTTTTCATCTGCACTCTCTGGGATACTGAGAGACAAAATTAGTGCTATGGTTGCATAATAAAACTTACTATTCAAGCTTTCGTTCTTAGGATACTTATTAGATTAGAAACTTGGATGTCTTATATGTATCTCACGTAGTATAAGACACATCATCAATTAAGAATTAAGTTGTTAGATAGTGACAGTGCAATTAAATATAAACGAAAGAGATATCGATAGACTTCCAATTATTGTATCGTAGTGAATCCTTACTTCCTATTAGTTCTCGAGTCATTGGAGCTCTGTGAGTCTACAGATGCGGAGCGGTGCCTAGGTGCAGGTGGAGGCCTGGTGGCTGTAGGTGACGCGGAATACAAGCCTCGTCGAGTCGGCGCCGACCGCGTGGACCGAGGAGAGCCACCAAGCGGTGCTGTTGGAGGAGGCCCTGAGACCTCACCGCTTATTCTATATTTAAATCCATATTTGATTTAGAATGGCAATTATTCAAATTAGATACTTTCATTAAATATAAAAAAAAAAATATATGTAGGTCCATATCTATGGGGTTTGTATGACAAATAAAATTCTAACGTCATCATCGAATAACGTTATTATACAAGAAAATTTACAATAAACAATATTTAAAAATACATTGATCTTATGATTAATGAGAATGACTTTATATTTATTTCTCTATGGAATCAAGAAACTCTTTCTTGTGAAATCCTTTAAGGTAATTTAAAAAATAATAAGATACATACAGTGCATTAGCGAAAAAGAAACACAAGGAGAACTTTCTATCTAATCGTATAGTACAAGACTAGAACAAATTCAATGAGAATGTCGTCATTGTACCTTCATTCAACAGCTTTAAGAACAGATTAAATCTTTAAACTTGAAGACATATGCGCATCTACTTACTTTACTGCTATATAATAAAACTACCATGTGCCCGCGGCATTGCTTGCGGCAATTTAGGGCAGTGGGGGAATAGAAACAGATAAAAAGTAAAGACTATGTCCCTCATCAGCCCTTCACCTATCTCCACATATAAAATCAATACATAATAATATAATCATATGAACTTTATAATCCGTTGCTCAGTTTTGACGTGAAAGATGGACAAACAAACATTCACATTTATAATATTATATGGATAAATATAAATTTAGAATAATACTTACGAGTTGGGCCTTTGTACTGAGGTAGGTTGTTTCATTTCCGGAGGACAGTCTTTTATTCTCAAGTCTTCTAGCTTGGGCACTGAAAAAATATAAGCTTTTAAATTTCCAGTTACATCATCTATTTCTAGAACATCCAATGTAACAATTTAGTAATTAGAGCTTTTTGAAATAAGCTGATCATTAGTACCCATTGGGCGTTATAATTAAATATTTTTGTGATGCATGTTGTACAGTTTAAAACTGCCATAAGGCGCGGTACCCTTAACAGTAATAGATCCCTTAATAATAGCTTTATTTTTTTTAAATATTTTACATAAAATCATAATGTACTATTTACTTAAACCTTCCTCAAGAATTGAATTTTTTAGTAACAGCCGTACGAAAATCCGTTCAGTAGTGTTTACTTTGCACCCCATCTATGTCTTTCTGAAAATATACCAAAAGTAGACTGGTAGACGATACTTTAGCATTAAGTTGTTAACTTTTGTACATAGATTCTAAGATTTAAATGCAATAAATATTGAATAAATAAATTAATATTTTTCAGGTAAGGTTTACCGTCATGTAGAGAAGAGTGCGAGACGTGCGAGGGTCGGGAGATGCGTCGCGACGGCGTGCGAGTAAACGCGGGCGGCGGTCGTGGCCGCGTACCTCGCCCACTAACAAAAAAAGAAAATTTACTTTATGAAAAATTGAAAATTGTTTACGTTTTTACAAACAACACTTTTAATATAATATACATGGCCTTCTGAATAGGCTGAAACG
>JADGIL010024555.1:0-18158 GCA_020352625.1 Cactoblastis cactorum | reverse complement strand
TACTTCCTCGGACGAGCCGGCCCACTCATGCTGCAGGTTAAACAAGCAAGCAGCAGGCACCATACCACTGTTATATGGGTATGCCCGTACATACCATTTATATCGTATAGAGAACTAAAGACGTATTCATGTCAATAATGCCTGTATGAAAGTTTTATTCCACATATGAATACATTAAAACGTCACTGCATTTGTGTTCCTGGCATAACGTGCACACGTTTTTCGTTAGTGTGCGTTCTTAAATGACCTTGCAAGGTCCTCTTCAAGGCAAATTTTCTTTGGCACACCGTGCACTCGAAAGGTTTCTCACCAGTATGCGTTCTCATATGCATATCTAAAGTGAATCTTGCACGGAAATTACGATGACATATATTACATTCGAATGGTTTCTCACCGGTGTGGAGTCTCGAATGTTGAATGAGGTGAGATTTAGCTGCGAACTTTCGCATGCAAATATTGCACTCGTAAGGTTTTACGCCAGTGTGTGTTCTTGTGTGAATCACTAAAGAAGTGCTTGACGCAAATGTACGCTCGCAAAATGAACATTGATATGGTTTCTCGCCTGAGTGTAATATCAAATGCTTTTTCATATTACCTTTCATATTGAATTTACGATAGCAGATATTACATTCGTATTTTGACCCGGTAGAAGAATCGCTTTCTTTTTTTCTGTCCCCCTTTATTTTTCTTTGCATCCGCCTTGCATCTACGTCTATATCGTGTTTTTTTAAATGACACTTCAATTCGGATTTAGCACTATAAACTTTCCCACAGTAATGACACTGAAAAGGTTTCTCACCAGTGTGTATTCTAACGTGTATTTGGAACGGGAATTTCTCTCTAAACTTTCGGTGACACACATCGCATTCGTACGGTTTCTCACCTGTATGCTTTGTTCTGTGCTTGTTTAAATTCGACATTCTGTTAAATTTAAAATGACATATGTCACATTCGTAGGGTTTCTCGCCAGTATGTGTCACTAAATGCTGTTTCAAATGTCTCGGAGTTAAAAATCTTTTTTCACATATATCACATACGTATGGCCTTTCTCCAGTATGACGATGAACGTGTCTTTGTAGGTTATATGCTCTGTCAAATTTTTTTTGGCACACTGCACAACCGTACGGTTTATGCCCTTTTAAATGAGCCAATATATCTTTTTCACAAAGAAACGACGTATCACAAAACTGACACAGATAGAATTCACTGTTTTCTATTACTATACGTTCTAAAGATTGGATGCGTTTGATTGCTGTGGTTCTGTCTTCGAACAGTCGAATATTTGGATTACCTGAATAGAATTTTTATAAACACATTAGAGAAATCTATAGGTTGAAGTATATTTAAAATTATACTTAAATAATCTATAAATATTAATAGATGAATCTGTTGACAGTTAAATTAAATTGTAATAACAAAACCTTAATTATGAATAAATTGTTTTATTTACGGAACAAGATATCCATCATTAATATCAAAAGATCATTGTTTGAGGACTTTATCGCAAGCGCGTGGTTTTACATGTAAGAATTTTACAACCGAGAAACATAGAGAAACTTACAGTGAAACCAGGTCCAAATAATTAGGAAGACAGTAAAAAAAAGAAGATAAAATTAAGCTATATGATAATTAATTACCGCACAACTGAAATGGGCCACAGATGTTTCACTACTATAGTTATGTTTTGTTATAAAATATAGTATCCTTGAATTTGTATCGCATAACACATTAGCATTAAAGCTGATAATGTTTAATCGGTATAACGTAAAGAAAATATTTTATTTTAAACTTTAGAGAAAAAACTATTTCCATGAACCTTCAGACGGTATCGAGAAAGTACAGATAGTGAGAAATTTGTCTCCTAAATGTATGTTCTACTGTTTATATAGTGGACTGTCTCCTGAGGATTTGTTTGATATGATTCTACGAGCGGTTTCTTACTACATCCGATCCGAATTCGTTAAAATAATGGATGAATATGGAGATCATTAACGACGGGGTAAAGATATCGGTACTCTGATTGAGTGCGTAAAAATAAACTTTATCGAATTTCGATCGCAACAAAAAACGCCAGTCAATATAGATGAAAGCTACAATGGAATCAAATCTTGTCTTTATTCCTGACCAATAATGATGATAATTAATGTTGACTATGATATGATATTATTTTTAAAAGTTCCTCAGTAAATTTTTTCTTACAAGAATCAAACACGCTAGGATCAATTTTAATTTTACTTCCGCCTGCCTTTGCCTTTTGTTCTAGATTTTTCTTTATGTTAATACCCGACAGGGTTTACATTGTGTCTACTGAGTTACAGTTATTTTAGTTATAACTACACGCAATCCTTCTAATATTATAAATGCGAAAGTTTGTGAGTATGTATGTATGGATTATGTATGTTTGTTACTCTTTAATGAATAATCTATTAGACGGATATAGGTTATACATCAGAATAACAATATAGGCTACAATTTGGAATGATTTTATGTAATTTTGTCGTAATATAACGAAACATGTTAATAAAGTCGGTATTTATTTATTCAATGCGAGCGAAGCCGCGGGCACAATCTAGTAAAAAAATAAAAATGAATACTACCGTACATATAAAGAGTTATACGTTCACGCCGGACCTTACGCGCTTTAAAAGGAAGGTTGTGGAATAAGCCACAATGTCATAGTAGAACCAATAAACTTAAACCTTAAAAAAGGTGACATAAGATTTATTTAACAACTGCTGCGAGACGCGTGTGTGACACCGTCACACCGCACATTTAGTGATCATTCGATTTTTCGGACATGCCTCCGACTATATGCAAATAAAAAGTCAAATTTACGTCCAAAGTAGCTATTAAAGACATCATCCATGGAAAGTTAATTCAACAAAGAAATAACAATTTAACAGCTACCACTACACTTGTGTTCCTGATATAACATGTACACGTTTTTCTTTAGTGTGCGTATTTAAATGATCTTGCATAGTCCTCTTTAAGGCAAATTTTCTTTGACACACCGTGCATTCGAAAGGTTTCTCACCATTCTCATATGCATATCTAAAGTGGATCTCGCACGGAAAATACGATGACATATATTACATTCGAATGGTTTCTCACCGGTGTGGAGTCTTGAATGTTGAACGAGGCTGGATTTAGCTGAAAACTTGCGCGTACAAATATTGCATTCGTAAGGTTTCTCGCCAGTGTGTGTTCTTGTGTGAATCACTAATGCAAAGTTTGATGCAAATGTACGCTTGCAAAAGGAACATTGGTATGGTTTCTCGCCTGAGTGTAGGTTTATATGTGTTTTCATATTACCTTTCGTATTGAATTTACGAAAACAGATATCACATTCGTATTGTGGCCCGGAAGTAGAGTCGCTTTCCTTTATTCTCTCCCCCTTTAATTTTCTTTGCATCCGGTTAGGATCAACGCGTGTATTTTGCTTTTTGAAATGAATTGTCAATCCTGATTTAGAAATACAACCTATCCCATAGTAATGACATTGAAAAGGTTTCTCATCAGTGTGCAGTCTAACGTGTACTTGGAACGGGAATTTCTCTCTAAACTTTCGGTGACACACATCGCATTCGTAAGGTTTCTCACCAGTATGCTTTGTCCTGTGCTTGTTTAAATTCGAAAGGAGTTTAAATTTAAAATGACATATGTCACATTCGTAAGGTTTCTCATCAGTATGTATCACTAAATGCTGTCTCAAGTGAGCCCGAGTTAAAAATCTTTTTTCACATATATCACATAGAAACGGCCTTTTTCCAGTATGACGATGAACGTGTCTTAGTAGAATACATGATCTGTTAAATCTTTTTTTGCACACAGCACAACCATACGGTTTATGCCTTTTCAAATGAGCCAATATATCCTTCTCACCAATGAATGACGTATCACAAAATTGACATAGATAAAATTCACTATTTTCTATTACTATACGTTCTAAAGATTGGATGCGTTTGTTTGCTGTGGTTCTGTCTTCGAACAGTCGAATATTTGGATTACCTGAACAATAATTTTAAAAAAATTAATATAATATGTAATATATTTACAAAATATTCAAAGTAAATATCAAAATATTCTTGATCACTGTTTGAGGACTTTATCACAAGCACGTAGTTTAAATGTAAGTATATTATAACCGAGAAATATGGAGAAACTTACTGTGAAACCAGATCCAAATGATTAGGAAGACTAAATAGCATACTGGACCAAACGCAATATAGTCATTTTTTTTAAACTTTGGACCAGGGCTTTGTAATAATGACACCAAATTCACACTAAAAGTAACTTCAAATAAGTCCATAGGTAAACTTACAACTGGTACAATACATATATACATATGATCACGCCTTTTCCCCATAGGGGTAGACAGAGACTACATTCTTCCACTTACTGCGGTCCTGACATACTTTCTTCGTTTCCTCCATATCATCAATCTTTTCATACACGCTCGTCGGTTAAGGGTACTTCAGACCTGCCCTTTTCTAAGAATGTCTTTTATTTGATCAAGATAAATTCTTCTGGGCCTACCCTTTCCAACGTTTCCATCCACTTTACTTCTATAAATTCTTCTTGTCAATCTTCTATCACTCATTCTTCCTATATGTCCAAACCATTTCAGCATACCCTTTTGTACATACTGGTACAATACGCCACGAATATTAAAAAATACAGGTATCGGTTGATGTAGGTCTAAGGGGCTGCGACAATGCGTAGCGTCTGCCCCCTGCTTTGAAACAAAATAATTTAATAAAACTACTGTATATCATTAAAATAATTTATTTTGTAACTTATTTAAGCTACAATATATACAATCTTAACAGTACACATCTATACATATAATAAAATTCAAACTGAGCTGCCTGTACATGGGAGATATTATATTTAAGAAAAACATATATAGGGGCTCATTACAGGACCTATAGAAGTCAAAGCGATTGTTTTTAGAATTTTTGTCTGTCTGTATGTTTGTACGCGCATCACACAAAAACTCCCGAGCAGATCTGGATCAATTTGGCACAGCGATGGACTATGGCCAGTTTAAAGATAGGGAAATAATAAAATGTTAAACTTTTATTTATTCATCTTTTGAGTACATTATCATAACACCAAACTATTGAATGGAATATTAGATACAATATTCACAAGTAAAGTAATACCCATATATAATTTATCTTATTGGTACATTTACAATCTAATATTTTAATATACTTAATTTTAGCGGATCGATTCATGATAACTTTTTACACTTATTTTAGGATTCAAAAACGATCTTAATGTAAAGTTGTTTGTCAAAACAGAAGTAACAAATTTAAAAACTACATACTATGGCGGACTTATCCCATGAAGGGATCTCTTCCAGTCAACCAGACTGAAAGGAATGTAAATTAAAAGGTAAAAGATATTACGTATACAAATTATATTAACAATTTCATACTTACATGTATTCTTATTCAATACGTTTATATAAGTAAACGCAATCTTATAGAGGTTCAATGTTACTTTGACATTAGTGTGTTTGATACTCGTGTGAGTAAAATGTTGCCACAAACCAAAAACGTATGTTTTTGGTTTGTGGCAACATTTTTTAAAAATGTATTTTCAATAGGTTATAATCAGCTAGCGAAGCGACCAAGACGGTTATATTCCATATATCTATATTTTTATTTGTTTTTATTTATGGGAAAGGCTAATCTAGCATTGGTCTACCTGCAGCTGAAATTATAATGAATTGTCACTCAGTGAGCCTTCGCTCAATTTTAAACGATATCTATATATGTATGTATATAAAACCCTTCCGTTACTGAGTGACTGACTGACAGACAACGCACAGCCAAAAGTACTAAATGCAAGTAGTTTAAATTTGGCATGTACATATGTTCCTTGGAGAGTGTAGAGGAGCACTAAGAGGATTTCTGGAGAGTCTACCTCGAAGGGGTTGAAAAGGGTGAAAAACTTTTATATGAAAGTTAATCTACACAGGCGAAGTCGCGGGCAAAAGTTTTGCCACTATAGAATATTAATAAATTATTATTTATGTGTCAATTCCCGTCGCAATGACTGATTAGGTTATTTTTCCCCAACCAATAACCTTTTTTTACTAAGTGATGGATTATTATAGAATGATGTTCTAGAATAGTGTAGCAGACATCAAAACAAATAAGTTTCTTTTAAAAAATGATAAAATCAAGATGGCTGGCTGAGACGTCATTATTTGTAAAGGTTATAGCATTCTCAATATAACAATCTGTCTCTACATAGTATAAAACAAATCGCTTTCCACTGTCTGTCCTATGTATGCTTAGATCATAAAAACTACGCAACGCTAGGAAAATACATTTAATTATGAGAAATAAGCATATTATCAATGAATATGGCTTTATTTTAAGAATATTTATTGCTTAATACCTTAAGAATATTTTTTCTAAACTTTAATTCAAATTAACATTCCTATGATTTCCTACTATATTGAAACTACAACAATCAATGCGTTCGTTTATCACTACTATGTGTTTTTAAGTGACTTTCTAGCGTCTGTTTTAATGCAAACTTTCGCTGACAGATGGTGCACTCAAAAGGTTTCTCACCGGTATGTGTTCTCATATGCACATCTAGAGTATATCTAGCTCGGATACGCCTTTGACAAATACTGCATTCATATGGTTTCTCGCCCGTATGAGTCCTCAGGTGTACTTTAAGATGCTGTTTCATTGTAAATTTGCGGTGACAAATATCACATTCGTGTGATTTCTCGCCGGTGTGTGTCTTAAAATGCCTATCTAAAGTGTAACTCGCTGTAAAAGTGCGTTGACAGACCGAACATTGGTAAGGTTTCTCGCCTGTATGCGTGCGACGGTGAGTCTTCATATTCGCTTTTACATTGAACGTGCGATAGCAAACGTCACATTCATACGATTTGCCAGCACGGTCGCTTCGTTCCCTCTTTATCACTCGCTTGTTACACTCAGGCTTTCCTTCGCCACCGGTGTGCGTCTTTAAGTGTACTTGAAGTTCGTTGTTCGAACGAAATCTTTTACCACAAAAATGACATTGAAAAGGTTTCTCACCAGTGTGCATTCTCATATGTATTTTGAACGGAAATTTCTCCCTAAATCTTCGGTGACAAACCTCGCATTCGTAAGGTTTCTCACCAGTATGTTTTGTTATATGTTTGTTTAAATTAGATTTTTTGAGAAACCTGTGATGACATATGTCACATTCGTATGGTTTCTCGTCGGTGTGCGTCGCTAAATGTTGCTTTAAATGACGCGGCTCGCCAAATCTTTTATCACACAGATTGCACGCGTAAGGTTTTACTCCTGAATGTGATTTTATATGTCTTTGTAAGTAAAATGGCCTATCAAATCGCTTTTGGCAAAGAGCACAACAAAATGGTTTATGTTCTCTTAAATGCACGCGTATTTTCCTTTGGATTGGGAACGTTTTTTGACAGAATTGACATTCAAATAGTTTTATATTATCTATGGTTATACGTTCTAGAGACTGAATGCGTTTGAGCGCAGTAGTTTTCTCTTCAGATTGGTGTATGCTCATTAGCGCTGTGAAAGAAACATACAAAGTAGAAATATTAAATAATATCTCGACGGATGCTCTAGAAAAATAAGCGAAACAGCATGCTTGAAAGTTTATTAGAGGACTTTATTGCAATTAGGGTTATGGATAATTTTGTACATTATCACAAATTTCTACGTAGCTATAACGAGCTAGATGCAATGTTTCCTTTAATGCCTAATTAACAAAACAAAATCTATTTCGTTCAAAAAATTAAATATGAATTTAGGAGTTGTTTACTATGTGATTACTTTTGATTGACTGGCGTTGACTCAATCTCAGAATGACATTTGAAGTATAACTTTATTCATTGACCAATGGGCTCCTATAATATCATGTCAGCGCCTTGCTCAGTTACAATAAATTATATCCCTCGGGAACCGTACATTTTTCCGAGATAAAAAGTAGCTTATCTTTTAATTTTGGTCATAGTCATTCGCTGTGCCAAATTTCATGTAGATCTGTTTGGTAGTTTTTGTGTGATGCGCGTACAAACATACAGACAGAAATTCTAAAAAACAATCGTTTTGGCTTCTATAGATATAGGAGACCCTATATATTTTTTCTTAAATATGTCCCATGTACAGACATAGCTCAGTTACAATTTTATAATATGTATAGATTCCAGCTAAATCCTATGCCGTATGGGTGACATTGGCATGGTTTCTCACCCGTATGCATTCTATCATGAATTTGTAAAGGAAATTTATCCCTAGTACGGTCGCTAGTATTGCCACATCGAGGAAAGCAAAATTTATAAATATTTATTATAACGTTATTTTGTCAATATTGGAAGTTTTTTTTTATCAGTATGTAAATAGTCTTTTACTTAATTCGTTTTAAGGATGAGACGAAGATTATAGACGGGAAAAAAGTAGAGTAATAAATAATTAGAGTCTCCAATACAAAAAAAAAAATTTTTTTCAGCTTTTTTTAAAACAATTTTTTTATTTACGGAAACCTTGCGCGGGTCTGACTTGCACTCGGCCGTTAATTATTTATTTTTTATGCTGTAACGACTTTTTGTATTGTACCTCGTGCGTTTTTAAATGTACTTGAAAATCATTGTTCGACCGGTAGCTTTTACCACAAAAATGGCATTGGAACCATTTCTCCTCATTGTGCGTTCTAGAATGCGTTGTTAGCGTACATTTCTCCCTAAATCTTCTATGACAAACATCGCATTCGAAAGGTTTCTCACCCGTATGATTCTTCATATGTCTTTGCAAATTAAAACTATTAACAAATTTGTGATGACATACATTACATTCGTAATTTTTCTCGCCAGTATGTGTGTACATATGTTTATTTAAACATGCCTTTAGAGAAAAATTTCTTGTACAAACCCTACATTGATAAGGTTTTTCCCCGGTATGAGTTCTCATATGAGTTACTAATATTGTTTTTGTACTAAATTTTCGATGACATGTATCACATTCGAACGGCCTCAGATGTGTATTCACATGTAACATTAAAGCACCTTTGAACAAAAATTTACGATCACAAATATCACACTCATAACTCAGTGACGTGTCATTTGAAAAATCTGCGTGTATTTTTCTAAAATGGGCCGACAATTTGCCGTTACACGTGAACGTAAGTCCGCAAAAGTTACACTGAAAATGTTTCTCACCAGTGTGCATTTTTAAATGCGTTTTCAAATTATAATTCTCTCTGAATTTTTTGTGGCAAATATCGCATTCGTAAGGTTTCTCAGCGGCGTGTATCTTCATATGTTTCTTCAAATTGAAGTTAGAGTAGAAAGACTTGTGGCAAATATCGCAGAGTATAAATTTCTCGCTAGTATGTTTCGTAGAGTGCAATTTTAAGCGATACTTGCTTATGAACGTGTCTTTGCACACATCGCACTTGTAAGGCAAGTTGCCATTGTGCCTTCTAAAATGAAGTGTTAACTCGCATTTTTTTCTATAACTTTTATGGCAAAGTGCACATTCAAACGCCTTGTGAAATTTTAAATGCGTCACCATTTCTTTTTTATTTGTAAGTGTTTTTTGACAAAATTCGCACACGTAATGCGGCTGGCCTTGTATTGTGACCACTGTTAGGGTTTTCAACCGTTTCATTTCTGTTGTCATATCTTCTATTCGTTCATCTTGCACCGGTTTCGCACCTGAATATATAATTTATAAATATAGATAAACTATTCCATTGATATTATTTATGTCAATAACTTTAATAAACTTTTATGCCAATTCGGGAAAATACACTTGAGGACATTAACGCACAAATATTGACATTTTAAGTGGTTTTATTATTATATCCGGTGGGACAACAAAACAAATAATTAAATCTTCAAAAGTTATTACAATTTAAACAACTGTCAGTCTATAGATGACGAAAAGATTGATGAATGTGAATAATAGTTAAATAATAAAATAGTTAAATAGTTAAATAGTTAAATAATAAAAGTTAATATTTTAAGATGAATTAACATTATTTACTACTAGCGATTTCATCCCCTTCGCTCCCATTCCCGAGAGAATTAAGGGGCAAAGAGAAGCCTTACTCGATAAATGGATTATCTAAAACTGAAAGAATTGTTTAAATCGGACTAATAATAGTACTTGTGTAAGCGCTGCAACCAACAAACTCTTCTGCGATTACAAGGCACTTTCAAGGATTGCACTACAAGGTTTTTTACCCATAGATGAAACTAATATGTATATGTATCGATAGAATGATGAACCCAAAGCTTATACTGAAGTGGGGGGAAAAATTGGATGTCAAGTTTTTAAAAAATATTATAATCTATTGATATATATTATTTTAATGAGACTTACAAAAAATCAAAAAGAGCACAGGACAACCAAATCATTTACACTGATTGTTTTCAAATCGGATAACATAATTTTATCCCAAAACCTTGGAGATTCTCTTCATAAAACTTCATATCTTGGTGGAAACTCTCGTGATATTTATTCACGATGTTTCATCATTTTGAACAAACATAACTGAGGCGCTGCAAAAGCGAGGGAGGAAACAGCATCCTAAAGATATTTTTGTATTAGATTCGCAGGGCGTTCAACGATTTTTTTCTAATAATTTTTACTATTATCAAGCCACAAAAGTCTACTTGTATACAAACCCTGACAGTAAGCCTTGAAAAGAGTTACTTAAATCTGATTGATACAACGTGAAAATCTCCTAACCGACATATTTCTTGCAATTATCTTTGGTTATTAGTATAGATTAATATGCGTCTTTAAGTGCGATTCTAAGGCTTTCTTTGTCGTAAACATTCGTTGGCAGCTGTCACACTCATAAAGTATTATTGTATTTAAATGTTGAGTGCTCAAACTATGAGTATTCATATGTAAATCCAACGACTTTTTCACAGAGAAACCACGTTGGCAGATCGAACATTTATGAGGTTTCTCACCAGTGTGTGTTCTGAAATGGGACTGCAGCTTCTGTTTATCGGTAAATCTGCGTTTGCAAATATCGCATTCGTAGGCCTTTTCATGCACCTTCGTATGGACATAAAAATCTCGTCTAACAGCGAATTTTCTTTGGCAAACCTTACATTCGTATGGCGTTACTCCTGTATGTCTTTTTAAATGGACACTCAATTCCGCGTTCGCTTTAAAACTGACACCGCATACACTACACTGAAATGGTTTCTCACCAGTGTGTCTCCTCAAATGAATTTCGAATGGAAACTTTTCCCTGAATCTATGATGACAAACGTTACACTCGAACGGTTTCTCGCCAGAATGCTTTTTCATATGTCTTGCCATATTCCACTTCATACTAAACCTGCGATGACATATTGTACATTGGTAAGGTTTTTCTCCGGTGTGAACGGCAAAATGCGCGTATAAACCGCTACTTTTGGTGAACGAAGCGTTACAAATATTACATTTATAAGGTTTTATTCCTAAGTGAATTCTAGCATGTGATCTGAGCTTACCCGCTGTGGTACACGTTGTCAAACACACTGCGCACTGATAAGGTTTATGTTCCTTTAAATGTTTTTGCATAAGACATTCCTCAACAAATACTTTTTTACAAAATTGACACACGTATCGTTGCCCGATTGGCAGGTTTACTAATTCTAATGATTTTATACGTTTATTGGCTGTTGTTGTTTCTTCTAGTTGCTTAGTATTCTTTACCGGGATCTGGTGAACATCTGAATAAACAAAAATTTAAATTATAAGGTGACCTTTTAACGAAATATTTAAAGCATTAAATTTTGGAATGAATACTACCTACTAACTTATTATTTGGGCTAAAAAAATAACATGAGCATTTATATTCCTACTAATTTTTTGTTTGTATTTTTATATGGAGGTTTATTTGAATTTTTATATTTAAATATTTTTTACTTTTCAAAACGGCAGTTAGTGAGTTAGGTAGTTTAAATATTTTTTTATATTTTCGCCACAAAAAGCGCTACAGTCTCTTTTTTACGTTGTAATGACTTCCGTGGGGTAATGGTTAACACGCTAGTCCTCTAATCAAGAGGTCTCGGATCGACCCTGATCAGATCTAGATGACAAATTAATATTCTGATTTGTCTGCCTATCTATGTGTATTTCAAATATAAAAAAAAATAGTCTTTGAAGTCGGTTAAAAACAGTATAGTATATGTATAATGTATATAGTAGTATATTTTTAATTAGTATCCCATAACACAAGTTTCGAACTCAACTGATTCAACTTGTGTGATATGAACCATATATTTTTTAAATCTATAGTTTATTCATTCCCGCCAGTATGTGTTTTCAAATGTAATTCTAGAGTTTTCTTCGAAACGAACCGACTCTGACATACATCACACTCGTCTGTATGTTTCGTTAAATGTCTTTTTAACTGGTTGTTTGCACTGAACCTTAGATAGCAGAAGTTACATTGAAAAGGTTTCTCGCCCGTATGTGTTCTTACGTGTAAAGTAAAAGGGTGTTTCTCTCTGAACCTACGGTGACAAACATCGCACTCGTAGGGTTTCTCACCCGTATGTCTCGTCAAATGTTTTTTTAAATTACTTTTCTGTGTGAATCTTAAATGACAAATATTACACTCGAACGGCTTTATGCCCGTGTGTTTCACTTGGTGTTGAGTCAAATTACCTTTGCTTGAACATCTATAATTACATATATTACATTCGAAAGGTTTCTCGCCCGTGTGTGTCCTCAAATGTGCCTCTAAATGTTGTTTTATATTGAAGCCTCTTTGACAGATAGTACATTGAAACGGTTTCCCGTGTGTATGCGTTTTGACGTGCAATTCAAAAGTGGACTTTATGGCAAAAGAGCGTTGACATATATCACACTTAAACAACTCAGCACCGCTGTGTTTCAATAAATGTATTTTCAAGTCTTTATTCGCGCCGAACGTTTTTCCACATATATTACATAGTAGCGATTTTTCGCCGGTATGCATTCTTAAATGTACAGTGAACGGGTGTTTCTCTCTAAACCTACGATGACAGATGTCGCATTCGTAAGGTTTCTCACCTGTGTGCCGTGTCAAATGTTTAGTCAGATTGCCTTTTTTGTTGAATTTGTGGTGGCAGACGTGACATTCGTAAGGTTTCTCGCCAGTGTGGATAGCTTGATGTATTTTCAGCGCTCCCTTCTGGCTGAACCTTCTATGGCAGACGTCACACTCGTGTGCCTTCACGCCTGTATGCGTTACAACATGTTGTTGCAAGTTAGTTCTCCTATCAAATCTCTTGTTACAGACAGCGCATTCGAAAGGCTTATGCTCTTTCAAATGTTTCCGCATTTTTTTCTCCTCAACTACTGTTATGTTACAGAATTGACATTCGAAATGGCGCCCGTCGGCTAGTCTTACACAATCTAGTGATTTAATACGTTTGTTAGCTGTGCTTGGTTCTTCGATTTCGGTGTTCTGTTCCGAGGACGAAACACCTGATAAGAGAAATTTTCCAATTATTAGGCACACTTTCGTTGGCTAAGCAAAAACAAACAAATATTATACTAATATCATTTATTTGAGGACTTTATCGCGCATGCTTTACAACTATCATCGTATATACATTACAAATCTTAAACTTTAATGCCTAATTGTTGCCTTTGTTGTTCATTTATTTTGCGTCTATAAAGCCGTCTCACTTCCTCTAAATGAGTTTATCATTAATTCGCAGTTTGATATTAAAATAGCACAAATTTCTCATAAAAATACTCAAATCTATACACTGCTACTCAACTAAACGATACAAGAATAGTTTGTACATAAACGTGTAAAAATATAAGTCATTGGAACTACAACACTATGATTATGTTAATACTACTTCTACTTAGGACTAATCTATACAATGAGATTAAAACTAAATCCTATTTAGTTTGTTAAGATCATTAGATGTGACTTCAGGGTTCAACAAATTATGCCTTTAACTGTAGTCATGTAAATATAAGTATTATAAAAATTCACCTTTTTTGTAAAATTAAATTGGTGGGATTGTGTAGATAAATAAAAATTGATTTAACAATAAACAATTTGTCATTGAAAAAAAAATAATAATCAGGAAATATTTGTGTAAAAATATTTGAGGTTGTTTTTGATTATATATGTACATTAGTACCATCAAAGAGATTTAAATAATTCACAAAAATAACTATCAATCCATATCGGAACCTAATAGGTCTTCAAAACGTGACATTTCTAATGTTAAAGGTGGGTCTAGGATAAGCCCTCAAATGAAAGCTGGAATAACCGGTTCATTCCGAAGAAGTTTATGGTTTCAAAATCAGTCAATGAAGCCAACGCCATCTGTTCTTGGGGCTATACACTATAAAAAATTTATCCAAATATGTGGATTTAAACGAAAACTTGAAATTGACCTGTTATACGACTTTCGTGGCGTTATGGTTTACGTATAGGAGTTTATTAGGTCTCGGGTGCGATCCCCGTTCAGGTTATGATAAAAATGTTTCTTTCCGATTAGCCTGGGTCTTGATGTTTATCTATGAGTATTTGTTATATAAATATAGTATTTTGTATCCCATAGCACAAGCATCGAATTTACTTTGGGATTCACCCGATCTTTGTCATTATATAATTATTTATTCGTAAATACGTACAACTTCCAACATCTTTAAATTACTAAGGCATCATTATCCGAAATATGAGTTTTCAAATGAATCTCCAAAGCCTGCTTAGAAACGAAACGACGATGGCACACGTCACACTCATCTGTATGTTTCATCATGTGCTTTTTCAATTGATTGTTGGCACTGAATCGTAAATAGCAAAGGTTACATTGGAAAGGCTGTTCACCAGTGTGGGTCCTCAAATGTTGCTTAAAAGGGTGTTTCTCCCTAAACCGTCTATGACACACGTCACATTCGTAAGGTTTCTCACCGGTGTGAATTGTCATATGACTTTTCAGATTCCCTTTCTGCGTAAATCTTAAATGACATATGTTACATTCAAATGGTTTAACGCCTGTGTGCTTAGTTAGATGTATTGTCAAATTGCCCTTTGTAGAACAACGGTAATTACACAGGTCACATTTAAACGGTTTCTCGCCAGTGTGCGTTCTAACGTGGGCTTCTAAATGCTGTTTTATATTGAATCCCCGCTGACAAACTGTGCATTTGAACGGTTTCTCGCCCGTATGTGATTTGACGTGTAACTCATAAGTTCGTTTGACATAAAACCTGCGAGGACAAAGAGTGCATTTATACTCTTGTCCAGTATGCTTTAATAGATGTCTCTGCAATTGATTGTTCGCGCCAAATTTCTTACCGCAAAAGTTACACAGGTGAGTTTTCTCACCCGTGTGCATTGTTAAATGTACAGTAAAAGGATGTTTCTCTCTAAACCTACGATGACAGATTTCGCATTCGTAGGGCTTTTCGCCCGTATGTTTCGTGAAATGTTTCGTCAAATTGCTCTTCGTGTTGAACTTATGATGGCAGACGTGACATTCGTGAAGTTTCTCGCCTGTGTGTATATTAAGATGTATGTTCAAAGTGCTCTTATGACTAAATTTACGGTGACAGATATTGCATTCGTAAGCTTTGACCCCCGTGTGAGAAACAAAGTGTTTAAGCAAATAAGCTCGTTTTTCGAATGCTTTTTGACAAGCGGCACATTGAAAGGGCTTGTGTATTTGTAAATGCTTTCGCATTTTTTTCTCCTCTTTCGTGGTTACGTCACAAAATTGACAAACGTATTGCCGCCCGCCGTCTGATTTCACACATTCTAAAGACTTAAGGCGTTTATTGGCCGTAGTTGTGTCTTCGACTTGAGCATTCGCTACTGCGAACGGGGATTGACCTGAATAGAAAATTTTCCACAGTTATTAGGCATCTTTTTAAGATATTTAAAAAAAAAACAATAAATATATGAGGACCTCGCAAAACACGTGTTATTATTTAAATTTTTAGCGATATTTACTGCAAGAAATAACTTTAATGCCTAATTGTAGAAATAAATTGATCAATATAGCACAGGTATTAGATGATAGTGCCGTAATGATCGATAAATTGAATTGATTGCATATTTCGCGTACTAAATATAATACTAGTTTTTATCTGCGACTACGCCCGCGTCTCATAATCGACCATACATCTTAAAAGGAATTCCCATGAAAGACTTGAAATTCCTAGCGTTAGCGTGTTTAGGAAATATCTTGATGAGTGAGTCAGTTACTTTGAATAATATTTTTAATTGTTATATACTTTTAATAATATTGTATATTTTAATACAGAACTACCCACGTTTAAATTGCCGTAGAAAAATAAAAATGAACAATGGAATAAATACATGAATTTTAATACAAAAAAAACAGCAGAAGTAATAACTTAACTATTATAATACAGATTAGGAAAATAGAGTGATTTATTTATGTCTCAAAAAAGAATACTTCATGTAATTTATCTAGCTTATTTCTCATATTTTACATTAAAATCAGATCAATTTCAAATCTCTCAAATATCAATAAAATAAGTCACTATAAAGCCTACTAGTACGATAATGCTGCCATCTAGTTCAAAACTTTAGAAACTGCCATATTAATACTAAAAAAAATATTGATTTATCTACTACATCATAATTACTGAACAATATTACTTAAAATAATTTATACAACACTTTGTAAGAAGAAAGAAGATATTTTTTTATCTGACATATAAAGTAAATATTTACGTTTTGTTTTAGAAAAAAATCGACTATAAAAGTAAAAATACTGACATTAAAACATGTATTTCATTGAAATATATACTAGCTATTACCCGCGACAACGCTCGCATTTCACAATTCCAGACTGCATGGAAATCTACGCGCGGCGATGATCACTTAACATCATGTTACCCACTTGCTCGTCTGCCACCATCTTTCATAAAAATAAAATTGTGCATTCTTGTCGTAGCGAGCGCCTACGTAGAAAGCTGAACCACCGTGCAAAATTATACATCCTTAGATCTTATGGTTTTTGAGATTTCGTTATGAGCGAGTCAGACGATCAGAAAGTAACCTATCGTTTTTTTATATATGTACATTGAATATAGATTCTTATCGTTCTTGCTCAAGATGACAGTTATATAAAATTTTACCGATTTAATTATATAAAAAAACAACAATATTATTACAGTAAAAATAAAAGAATAAACATAGTATATATAAGTGTCACGTGGCGTAAAACATGCCTATGTCCGCTACTCAGGATGTCCCGGGTTCAATGTCATGTCATGGCGAAACATGATCTTTTTCTAATAGTGAGTTTTTTTATGTCAGAGGGAGGCAAACGAGCAGGCGGGTCACGCGATGTTAAGTGATCACCGCCGCCCATAGACAACTGCAACACCAGCGGAGTTATAGAAGCGTTGCCGGCCTATAAAAAAAACCCCCCAACAAATATTTCATATTATTTATTTTTTATAATAAAACAAATATTTCAGTATTACCAAACCGAATTAAAATATTTTTTATGTAATGCATTAATTTTGTGGCATAATTATAAAATAGCATGTCGACTAAATTAAAAATATTTTAAGGATATTAATAAATAAATATACATAAAATAGTCATTCTCATTGATCATGTATGCAAATTTTTTCTTATTTAAATATTAGCAAATAACTATGTTTAACAAATAAATATTGATTTGATTAAGACAACTGTTTAAAATAAGAACGCTGTATGACATTTAAAAATGATGACGTCATAACACCATTTTTGTCATACTAATTCTATAGATACGTTTTGTTTTGGCATCTAATAAAAGTATCTGATTTGACTCGTTGTCCACTCTCCGGACTATTTCTTATTTTTTACTATTATTATTCGTACACACTCGTGCCAAATATTGAGTTATCGGAAAACATCTCGCGTGATTTAATGACACCGCCATCTAGTAAGTAGCAAATAAAACACTAGTTCATATTTAGTCGATCGAATCGATATATACCACCATTATCACAGTCGTACTATGTGGCTCTGTCTTTTTTTTTTTAAGTAAGACTTGAGTGCGTTTGACCTCAATCTCACCTGATGGAAAGCGATGATGAAGTCTAAGGTGGAGGACGCAAACTCAAGTAATGCCTATTCACTCTTGCCTTAAAAACCCCCATATCAAATGAATTCGG
>JADGIL010024546.1:0-14872 GCA_020352625.1 Cactoblastis cactorum | reverse complement strand
AAATGGAATTTCCAAAAATCCTTTCTTAGCGGACGTCTCCTAGTTACAATCTACCTTCCTGCCAAATTTCATCTTCATTGACTGAGTAGGTTTTGAGATTTCGTGATGAGTGAGTAAGTGTTTTTCGCTTTTATATATATAGATATGACCTTGTTGGTAACTTTGAGGGTAGTTGTTAATAAAATATACAATTCATATAATGAAATTGTAACTGATCTATGTCCGTACAACACAGATAAAAAAATAAATATATCTGTAAAGGCCAAAACTATCATTTTTAGAAGTTTTGTTCTGTCTGTCGCGCATTAGTCAAAAACTACTGGATGGGATTTGACAGATGTGGAAAAGACAGACAGACCTGTTTTTATTGTAAGTGTGCGAAAATAACTGAATTTGATTATGTTACCAAGTTAAAATATTTTTAGTAGATTAAAGGCTATATTTTGAAATAAAGGATATTAGTGTAAGATAAGACCTATGTTTGGATCAATGACTATGTTATTTATTTATTTAGAGAAAAGAAAGGAAAATATAAAGTACTTATGTATTATTTCAATTAAAGTTCGTATAAGCCTTACTGCTCAATATAAGTACTACTTATATGCAAAATATTTTAATTTCACTCTTGCATAATGTAAAAACGGAAATGAAATACTTCATAGTCAATTTATTCTAACCACGTTGTAAAAACTGCGGTCTAGACTCATGACTATGCTAGGTTTTCTGCAGTGTTGGTCTAGATATGGTAATTTTATGATAAACGCTTGACTTCCCGGTACATTTATCAAGTAGGAAAGAAAGGAATGTCTGTTAATTACAACTAAAACTGTTTTTTCTACTTAATAGTGTATAATTCTGTATAAATAGTACCTATAAATTTAAAAGAATAAATTGTCTTGTTTTCTTGTTACTCGTTTCAGTGTAGGCATGGAATGTAAGGAGATTAAAAATTACATACCATTTTCCTCAGAAATATAGTATACATAAATAATGCAACTAACGTAAGGGACTCATAAACTCGCATATTCTAATGTTATTATTATATTTGAAACCCTAATCATTAAACTGTTAATCATTTTGTTTATTAGATTAAATTTAACGTCTTAAATTTTACACCAACAATAAAGATCATGTTCTAAATCTGCTACTAAATCATAAATAACTTTTGAATAACAAAACGGTCGGTGGTGAAAACACTCTCAAGTTGCTCTTTTGTAAATAGTGAGTGATACAAAACGTTACCTGTCTGTGGGCATAAACAACGGAGCCGAGTAGTTTCCAGGTACCGCCGCGTCGGTCCATGCGCACCATCCGAAGGATCTGGAAGAAGCGAAGACCTCGCAGCGCGGACGCTGCGAACACTTGCCCCGAAGAGCCCATGCCCAGCACCACTAGAGAAGCCAGGATCGTTGTAACATCTGTTGAAAACAATATTCTTGACATTTTATCTGGGGTCAACTTAGGTGGTAAACAATAATAACAAGGATTAAAACAACAATTTTTTCACTTCTTAATTTAAGATGGCTTGGACAATGTTAAGATTGAAAAAGTAATAAATAAAGCTTAATGACAAAGCAAGAATTAATAACTTTTAATATTAACTATACTGACTTTTATAATACTATTTACATAAGTTACCACAAATTAATTAAATGTTCGCAATTTATTTTAACCAAAAGGTTGTATTAGAAACATAACTATACGTACTTAAGTACCTACTATACATAAATTTATGATACATGTTGACAGAATATACGATGAACGTGCCTACTTAGTTATAAATTCCAAGTGTGAGGTGTACCCTAGCGCTAGCGCTAGGGTCGTAAAACTTTGAACAAATCTCGAAGAAGTTTGCCAAATGCGGTGAGAATAGGAATTAATAATAGAGGGGTAGTTGAATAATTTTCGTAGGCTTATTTTATTGTCCCCAGTTGGGATGTCGTGCGGCCATGTTTGTCGGTAGCCGGTCTCGTGCGGGCCGGCTCCCCAGAGGGCTGAATGGCGGTCGCACGAACTATACTACCGAGGAAAGGAGGCCGAAAATGCGAAGGTCAAAGCAGATTGGTCGCACCTGAAATAGGGTCACTTCGTCACGGTTTATAGACGGGACGTGACTTTTACTTGGAAATGTTGAGAATGAAAGTGCCCAATACTCGAATTGAACATACCTGCGATGTTTTTCGCAACAAATTTATTGTGTGTTGTTTGGTTGGTCGAAATGATTTCTTGTATAAGTATTTTACTTTATTAAAAGTTTAATGTACTCTTATTAATTCATTTATTTGCCTTTTAAGTGTACAATATTGGTATCCGTACCTTCTAAAAATATTACAAACACATTAATTCAAATTATATTTAATGCACTCGGCGTTTTATATCATTGAGTTATAAAAAAGAATTAAATATAGGTTCATTCATTTTATCACGTTTTCCATATTTGGCAGAATACGTGGCCCGAGGCTTCGCCCTCGATCTTTAGAGAAACGACTTTTGACACAAATTACTTTATAATCTTTTTCAAGTTTTATAAGTGAGCACTGTCAATCTAACTTCGGTTTACATTCCAAAAAAAGAAAAAACTAATCCAAAGTTAAATGTTTGACCTGTAAAAAGTTTAATTACAGTGTGAGCGGTCCCAAGCCATCTCGGTGGCTATACGAGTATGGATTAATTCCGGAAGAGCTGAAAAAGTTGTGATCACTTTGGGCTCTAGCGGCTCTTCTCGTATTAAAACTTACTATTCTTTTTACTGTTCCACAGCTCAAACAAAAACAGAATTGTACTCGGATGGAATTCTTTGTTTGTACGTCCGTACATCCGTTCCGGCTGAATTTCCCCCGGGCCTCTATAAATGGGAAAAACTGAATTGGCATTGTTTTCCGACACTTGCTCATATTTTATTCGCACATGTCTCGAAAATTATTATAATGTTTATTTAAAACGATGTTCATCATTTGCTGAGAATAATTAATATTTAAAAGAAAGATTTCTTTGAATATTTTTTACTATTGTTCCGCAGTAAGCTTTTAATTTCACTTCAAAATTGTGCATTTCAAGTCGTAAAAGATCATGTTTTAGCTGTTCAAAGCACTACTGCTACTCAAAGCCGGATGTTTTGGTAATGTAATAAATGTAAGTAATATAAATTGCAACTTACCGATAATACAGAAGGGCCGCCTCAAGAATTTGAGACGCCCCATCGAGCCTTGATACCGGGACCGACATCCTGATGACCACAACCTGAGAACATTAGACATAGCATTAGTATCAACATTGTCCTTTTCGTAAATGCCATAAAAAGGTACAGAGACCGTTTGAAAACTCTTATTGCAATTAATAAATCTTTACGTCAGTAAAATGACGCTATGTCCATATCAAGAAGTATAGATAAAAATTTGCGCCATAATATTATGTTTGATATATACTTCGAAATTATCCAATGATGCCTGATCTTTCATGCCGAACTAATGTTTTTATCTCAATGCAATCTTAACACATATAATAAAACTGTATACTGTAATATTTAAGAAAAACATATATAGGGCCTCTTTATAGGATCTATAAAAGCCAAAACGATTGTTTTTAGAATTTTTGTCTGTCTGTCTGTATGTTTGTACGCGTATCACACAAAAACTACTGAACGGATCTCGATGAAGTTTAGCACAGCGATGGACTATGACCTAGATTAAAAGATAGGCTACTTTTTATCCCGGAAAAATGTACGGTTCCCGAGTGATATAATTTATTGTAACCGAGCAAGGGGCTGATAAGATATCTATTGGTCGGATGAAGTTGCGGGCATTAGCTAGTACGTAATAAAATGTTACGTAAAATTTTCTTTTTTCTAATACAAGCCTAGAATAAATAAACCGGCCAAGAACGATATTAAATTTAACCTTACTAAAACAGGTGTAACTGCAAAGAAATATACTGTATTCAATTACGCACATAAGTCACGTTCGCGCCTTGTCGTCGATCGTAAATATTCAGCAGCACTTAGTCACAATTTTCGCCATTTTAAAAACGTCACCAATATCCTTTTCATCTTTGCCACGTTTACTTTACCCACTCGTCTTGCTCTATGTTCGATTTATAAAAACTCAAGCATACATTATTTCAAAATTCAAATCAGTTTAAATAGAATTTTAAGAATAACCTAGCTTTCAAAAACTTCAGCAATCTATTAAAATTTGTTTCATATATGTAAATGTGAAAATAGATTATAATTTTGTAAGTGACGTTTATCAATCTTACGATAATAACAACGGCTATAACTGTCCGAAATGAAATATTAGCCTTAGCAAACCGAATAGGAGGAACCGAACTCATGAGATAAAAAAGATCTTGTTTGTTTTATTATACAAGATAAATATTGATTTTGTAGACGTTTATTAAATCATTTATAAATACGCTAAAAGATTAAAGACGTGTTCTTATTTTATTTGGAGTTCCGGACTCCATCTAGACATCTTTCTGTAAAAATATGTACATATTATTTATATTTATCAGGTAGGATTCTCATTTTATTTAATAGCGAACGAACAGCATATTCATTTTATCTTTTGATGGCAATATTTTGAGTAGCTTTTGCCCAATTAAAAATCTAAATCTTTGTGATATTACCGTATGCATACTAAGGTATACAGTCTAAAATAAAATATAGTTTTATTGCGATATTATGTACTTGCTAATGCCTGCAACTTCGTCCGACCAATGTATGCTATAATACCTTGTCAGCCCCTTGCTCGGTTACAATAAATTATATCCCTCGGGAACCATACATTTTTGTGGGATAAAAGTAACCTATCTTTTATTCTAGTCGTAGCTGTGCCAAATTTCATCCAAATCTGTTCGTTAGTTTTTGTGTGATGCGCGTACAAACATACAGACAGACAGACAGACTAAAATTGTAAAAACAATGGTTTTGGCTTCTATTGGCCCTATAAGGACCCCTATATATTTTATTCTTAAATATCTTCCATGTACAGACATAGCTTAGTTACAATTTTATTATACCTACATATGTATGTATAGATGTTATCTGAACACGTGATGCTAACTTTTGGCAAACCAGTGGTCAGTAAGTAACTGAGAAGTACTAAAAATTACCACATAGCAATATATAGAAGGAAAAAAGAGCGAAAGCTCGTTGAAATAGAGCAATCCGTCTACATTGAGTGACGAATCACTTACGCGCGTAAAGCTCCCGGGCTTATCTACGAGTGCGTCACTGTTTGTACGGCGCGGCGCTTATTCCCCACACTTAACCCACTAACGTATTTTTGGAATATACATATGTATAAGACTACTTTGATTCTTTTATTTTTGTAATAGACTATTTTATTATTCTTTAATTACTAGAGACATAGTAGATATTTTAAACATAGGTATTGTCAGTTGCTTGTTATATTTTTAAGACTGTATTTTTAACTTTTTATATTTCTTACCTTAGAAAGAACTCGATCGCGAACCAGATGACCACAACTGTTTCCATGTAGAAAAGAACGATTCCAGCTTTGGCTTCGTATTCCTCGATGGTAGAGAAGACGGACAACGATAGGCACATGAATACCATCAGGAACCTGCAACCATCGTGACTGATTCACCCATGCAAATACGTGTTTTAAATGCCCTACGTTTAGTAAAACCTCTCAAGATTAATGCTACATCACGTTAAAGGTAATTTACAAGCTTAGCTCTCCTAATTGAATTCAGTAGTGCTCATGGAGTTCCGGTTGAATACAGACATAATAACTAACATACATACATCTGTATGTGCATAATATAAATTGAAATGCCTGGACAATACGGTAAATAAATAAATATCAACTTCTTTTATATTTCACTGGCCAATAAAAGTGTTTTGTGACAGCCAATGTAGCCGATAAAACATTCAAAAACATGAAGATAGGCTTGTTTACAAGTAGCAAAAGTGGGTTAATGTCTGTAGGGGAGGACTTACACAATCATATGATAGAGGACAGCCTTTACACCCCTCGGCCGTTCGAGAAAGTTATAGAACTTGGACTGTAGGCGGCGATAACGCGCGTCGCGTCGCGTGGCGCGGTAGCTCAGCGGCTTGCCGAGCAGCGACATCCGCGGCGTCGCCAGCCGGTCGCCGCCTACCTTACTCTCACTGCAACCAATCACACTAACGCTGCAACCGACCATCTTCATCACTGCTGCACCACCAGCCCCACTAATCTATCTGACGCATCTATGCCTGCGACCAACTTTTATGGCTCTCTGAAACGCAGCTGCTAGGTTTTTATTAAATCAGTCGAAATATCTAAAGGAAACTTACACAATTTTGTAATTAAATTTCGTAATTAATATAGTAACTGTAGGCATAAAATAAAATTATTATGTAATGCTCATATGTTTTAAAAGAAATTGAATTGTTTTTTTAAACGGCCTCATAGATAGGTGGGTGATCTATAAAGTCAACCAAATAATTGCTATTTGATTAAAAGCGACATCAGTCATCTAATTTATTTAATAGTATACTACTCTAATAGTATACATTTGTAGTAATTTTCATTTGGAGTATTGATCAAATTTGTTCAAAAACCTATTATTATATAGAAATGCATAAGTACTTATTGTGATATAAAAGGAATAAAAAAATATGAAATACTTAAAAAGTCGTTTAATAGAATCAAGGAAGTTTAATTGATTTGAATTTACTATCGTATATTCAAAACTATGAGTAAACGTCGGCGAGGAGCTTGGCGATAGAAACTAAGCTGTGACAATAGCTGTAGTTCGCGGGAAGCCGCAGTCGCGGGCGGCTCACTGGTGCGCTTCAGTTTCAATTCCATTTCCCTTTAACAGTAGAGACATAGACGAATACTTGTGAAGCGTATCGTGAATGTTGTCGCGTGCAAAATCTTTGATAATTAAATAAATTAATTTTTATCCATTACTTCGCAGGAAAAAAATATAAGGTATAAATATCAGTTAACGTATTTTGAAAGTTGCTTATTTTTTATAATCTAAAATTTCTCGATACGCTTCTTACTAACATCGATATCACCACAAAAAATAATACTGATACTTTTATGCAACGAAAAATAGCGCTAATATAGTCACATTCACATTGCGTCCTAGAATGAAGCTCGTTGTAAATGCCCTAACTGAGTATTCTATGTAGTAAGCTTGAAAAAAAATGAAATTTTGATTTGTTACACTAGAGAAAGGAAATATCAATTATATCCACAACCCATATGTTCTACTTAATTAACTATAATAATAAATATCAAAGATATATTGAAGATTATTATATTTTTATATACTATGTTTGTAGATCATTTCATTATGTGTTTGCTGTTTATATTATATAAATAATATGTGAAATATATACCCAAAATATGGCAGATATAAAAGTTTTCCATTTTAAATGGAGAAACAGATTTACTCCAGAAACTATAACATACAACTACTTAGTTTGTCTTTAATGTTCTGGCAGTCTAACTTCGTATTATTGTTTCAGTGTGTACTAGTTGGAAATGAATAGAATATTATATATTACTTAATAAGAAACGGACCATTATTATCTAGCAAAAGCTTTAAGTGTAACGCAAATGTTTGTAGGTGTCACATCAACTTTCGCGCCATGGTTACGAAATCGCAAACACAAAACGCCCGGTATTACGGAGCTCATGTCAAATTTACATTATAAATAATAAACGTCTTGCTAGAATTTTTAACTAATAATCTTTAGGCCTGGTTTTCATTTAGTCTTTGTATAAACCTATCCCAGGATTGGTTCTGGATAACCTTTTGGGTCGTGTAGACTTAGTTTAGACAAAAGACTTAGTTCAAATAGCCGACCCTGGCTGGGATGATTAATATCTAAATAAATTAAATATTTAGGAACAAATCACCCAGATTGAGTTACATAGGTCCCATCTAAGTTCGAGATTTGTATTATGGGATAACTATTAACACTAAATTTTTATAATAAACATATATGTATATAGATAAATAAACATCTTACCTATTATATTTTTTTATGTTAAAAAGGTGTAATTGATTAATTTAGGCCATTAAAGACATGAATTTTGAAATTTCTAATTTTTAAATAAGCCGTTACAGGTTTATACTCTATTTAAAAAGAATGTGAAAGAAATGTTGCGAGGGTGGATCGTATAGCGAGATTTCGGATCTTATCGAAATGAGTGCTTCGTAAAATTTATTTCTTTTGCAGTATTTGAACGAACTCAAGTGGAAAGGCAATAATTGTTGGCGATCTACCTGCATAATAAACTGAAATAATAATCCCATAATAAACAAATAAATAAATTTTTAAATTTGCTTAATTAATTTTACTATATTGTCTCATTGTTATATGCCACTATTTAAATAACATAAAAGTCTTACACATCCGTTGTTTGTAAAAATTAATGTTCTTCATTTATTCCCTGGCCTATTAGATATTTTATCCAGAAATCAAAGAGATTGTTATAGACTTTGCTTACACCCTTATAAAACTGCTTTAGTACATAAAAGTGTTAAGTGTATGCCAATTTTTTTTTATAAGAATACAAAACAAAAAAGGTTTTACTTAAAACCTGTTAAATTTTTTTTTATTGATAAATGTTATTACAAATTGAATGATTTCTTTAATGATAATGAGAAAATTAAAAGTGAAAGAATTATTGCTCAAAACTTATTTTTTTTGTAATGTAGCATGTTTTTTTTTATTTCAGTTTGCATATCAATAACCGGTAAAACATGAAGTAAATAAGTCATCTTTTATAATACCGCATTTGTAACCTCTTCTTTTTTGCAAATAAAACTATTTTTATCTTTATTAACGATACAATTCACTTCGTACATTTAATTACCTTAATTTTTTTTCTTAAGTTTACGCGAATATTAGACATTGAAATTAAACAAATTTAACGATTTTTATCGCGGTTTAATCACTACACACAAAGGAATTTATACTGTTTTAAGTTCTCTATGTGTAACTATTTATTGAGCTCCGACGTTTCGGATACTTTTCAGCATCCATCTTCACGGAAGTCTGCCGTTGTTGTTGTATTTTTTTTCATTTCAATACCTTAATTTTGATTGGTATTTCAATAACAAAAAAAAACATTATATAATAAATAATCTTAAGGACATCGGAGCATACTGCTTTATACGTCAAAACCAACTGGTACTGGTTTATAGATATATGGATTATAAATAATATAACTTTTCGATCTATATCTAAAAAGGTGCTATAGTTAGTAGAATAGCTAGTTTTATCGCTCTTGTTTTATTTAATTTATAATAATCTGCAATTGAAATAAAGAAAGTGAATGAATAAAATGAATCACAATACAAATCTAGTAATAAAATATATTAGTATCTAATGCCATGGCACGGCCACGACCACGTACTATCTTAACATACGTAAAATAAGCTTTGCGTAAAGAAAACATCGGAATATATTCTTGTTCATTAGTATGACGTAATTCTTTTGATAAAGTGAATTAGAAGATAAATCCGTTCATGTACTGCGAGTAGGAAATTTATTGGATTAGTTTGTATGGAAGCTCTTGAGAAAATCATTTTCAAAAGGAAATGTTGATCAATTTGTGGATATGTCAAATATTACAGTTCATTATTGCATTCAATGAACTCCAAAGTTTATTATTTGATATATTATACAAAGAAAACGATGTCTAAAAACTATTCGTGTTTTTCAAATAAAATAATATGTAAAAACATTTATTTTTAATTTTAACATTATCCATTCCTAGCTCGACTTCAATTAGACAATTCTTAATTAAAATTATTTTGATTAACTGTATATATGTAAATGATGATATCTACATGTTTTACTTAATATAGTAGATGGTATATAAATTGTGTCAGTATATGAGGAATATAACTAAATATTATAGTATAAATCGAGGGATCTCATTTTAAAATATGTATAGCACTAATATATAGATATATAACCACTATATAAAAGCATGGAGTTAATTTGTACATTAATAATTCCGCATTTGCGGTTGAGTTAGGCTATTAACACTCCATCTATATAAATAGAATACTTAAAGTTTTTAATTAAGGAAAAATCAATTTTATTAAGGTGAATAGATAGCTATGATTGATAGCTGGTTTACTGAAATACAGATTGTCTAATTAATTTCTAACAGCGGTGTAGGTTAGGAAGATAAGACAAAATTTTAAAAGAGCATATATTAAGCATCATAATTTATTTTAAACTATTTTAATATCTATCAAAATAGTTTCAATTAATGGCTCTTATGCCGATTTATGATGCAGCGGAAATCTGTCAAACATGTTCTAAATCTATGTAGGCCAATGATTTTAAACATTTGAGCTATTAACTTTATTTTACTAATACAATAATAAATACATTTGCCATTCAAAAATATAATGATTTCTCAGCTTTTTCACAAGAGTTAGCACGCGGTGTACGATATCATCAATCTTACTAGTTACGAGTATGTGAATCCAAATTTACCTATTTTATAATTTTCAATAACTCTTTATTTCTAAAATTACGATTTATTTATTAAGTATTATTTTTTGCATTATTGTTTTTAAATTAAGCTAAACCTACATATATAGGTACATATATCTACATATCTAAATAGGACACGTTTATAACTATATAAGCAGGACCGGCTGATATATCAAGAGCCACTACAATAGATTAATGAGCTTTCCTATCAAAGAATCGTGCAATTAGAATAAGTGAATCAGTTTGTAGAGAAATAGAGTAGTGGTAGTTGTAGAGTCATGGTAAATGGGTTAATATTGTCTAAAATAAGGTGCCCAGAGAAATGTGAGCAACGCAAAGTTGTAGTAAATATTGTATATAGATTACGTTTAGATTTGTTTAATTATCGACTTTCAGAATTTCACCGCATGAAGGTTTATCTACTGCAAATTAAATATGAATTAAACTGTTAGGAGTAACATAGAATGGGTTAAAATTTTGAACCAAGATAGAAATAAAACAAAGAAATTAGGTCTTGCTACGATAGAGCTATTAGATGGAAATATATATTTAAGTAGTATATTACCTATGACGTATAGCATCTTCATGTACGCGAACTCGCCTGGTCGGTTTCATTTTCACCTAAACATTTGATGCCAATGAATATGTTATGTTATTTGTAGTGTGTTACTTACAAAAACTTAAAGTACATATGTATAGGCTTTTTCTATCGCCTCTATTCCCTTTAGTTTCAGCTGTGGCGGCAAAAACAAAGATAATCCCTTAGTATACAAGTCATGCATTATGTATGTGGGAAGATAAGGGAGAAAGTCAAGTATTAACTAATACATGTAGATCTATATAGTTGTCGGTTCGCAGAATATCTATAAATTATACAGTTTCTAAGTTTTTAGTTGGATCAAAAGGTCAACCATGAGAGGTCAGTTATGTGTAAAGTGTTAGTTGTAGTACAATTTTTTAATTACTAATAATTGTCACAATTTTGCCTTTATTCCTTAGAAAAGTTGTCGATAATGTTAAGTGCTGTACAAAAACCTTTCAAAAGACCTTGAGGCAGTTTGTTGTCAAAAATAAAAATTATAACTGTGTTTACTGTTGAATATTGTGAAAACGAAATCGGCATGTTGGCGGCGGCGCACTGGCGCTGCCCGCCGTCATATTTTAATCACGTAATGTAATGCGAAAAATCTGTTCGAAGTTGCCTTCATTTAATAGTAAACTATCGATCCAAATATAGAAGGGTACTTCATACGCCATTCACCATTATAGGAATTAATAATATGTACAAAGGCGTAAAGCACAATGCGAGTTTGAGGAGGCATGCTTAAATTGAATAATTTACCTATTTCAATGCAAACGACCGTAATTACGACATAAAGGGTTCGAATAGTAAGTAACAACTTCGTGCAAATACCGAAACATCACACATTACGTACCTTAAAATTCACAGCCAATCTAAACAACTGAAAACTGACATCCATAAATATTTACATTCCGGTAGACGTGAGACGCGTGATCGCGTTCGTTTTTGTGTACGAGCTAGAGTCGGCGGAGCAAGTCGGGCCGGTGGCGGCCCACGGCGGAGGCTCGGCGCGGCTAGCCCGGCGCGCGGCGCCGGCGAACCCGCCACTCATCAGCTCGGCGGCCGCGCTCTGCGGCTCGAGCGCGCTGCGGCTGGCGCGTTGTGCGACTCGACTGACGCGTCCGCCGCCACCGCTGCCCGCCCGCCTAGCGCCCTCCGCGCCGCCCGCCCTCCTCTAATTCTAATTGTTGGCCACCTCCAACGATTCAGGTCATCGTACCTGCATTTAAATTTTTCCCTGGACAAAAAAACCCGGTTATAATTTGCATATTTAACAGTTATATTCGGCTTTCTTCAAAATTAGGTTGTTGTTTAGATTCATAAAAAGTAAGTGAATAATTTGATAATTTATTCAAGAAGATATGCATACACTTAGGTATGCATTTTAGGAGTCCTGAAACGAAAACAAAAATCCTTCGGGGATATATTGCAAATTAGATTCCAGCTTTACGGGAGGTAACGATGACTTTAAGACTGAAGGTCTTAATAAAAAATATAATTACAAATTTTAACAAAGGTTTTACTGACGTGAGAAAATGTGGGTAGACGAGAAGTCTCGAAAGAACAAAATTTATATCTGTCAAGTTCAGTTTCATAAAATCATATGGAACATTACTTAACTTACTACGTAAATGTATATATTTGATTCGTATTGCCCAAAATATTGCATAGTTTATAGAATATTTTGACTTAACTTATTAGGTAATGATATCTTGAGCAATAATATTTTTTGCGTAAAATTACTGATTAACGAAATTGTTTCTGTGCCTAATGAAAAAGGTTACAGGGACAATAGACGGAGGAGTAATCAATTTTCAATAAGTCATTCGACAGACAACGCGTGCGTGAGGGCTCTACTTGAATCCTGTCATGGCTACATAAACCGTTGATAAATTGGTCCCTAGTCACAACTTAGTGTAGGTCGCATGCATCTTTATGAGTCTATATTAATATTTTGCCAACAGATTTTAGATGCTATAAGCCCTAATGAATGCTTATAATAAAACTTTAAGTGACTAGTTTGTGCATAGAAGATACCTATTAATGGTAACAAAATATGAAGAGTTTTTATTTATAGAGCCAATAGATTCTAAAACGATGTTTTTATAAGTTTATGTTGTATGTTTGTATGCTAATAACGCAAAAACTACAGTCTAAAAATTGTTGCGGTTTTCATAATTGTATGTAGACGTTCTAACATAAAATCTGGCATAGGTTTCATCTTGATAAATTGCTTAGAACCCGAGATAACTACAGTAGAAATTTACGCGCTATCCGCCAACAAAGTTGAGGGTATCACCAGTAATATTAATAAGTTATATTTAAAAATAAAAATTTTTTGTTCGTGAAATAAACATTATATTTTTTTTTATGTAAGAGAGAGGCAAACGAGCAGGCAGGTCACGTGATGTTAAATGATCACCGCCGCCCATAGACAACTGTAACACTCGCGGGGTCACAGAAGTGTTGCCAGCTTTAAAAAGCCACCGACCTCCCCAACTGAGGAGGGCGGGGAAGTTGGGCCTCCGGCTCTCCCATTCACCGGACGGAGCATAGCTGCCATTCAGGCGTCGGTCTTCTGTGGGAGGGTGGTTTTGCCCCGGACGAGCCGGACCATTCATGCTGCGGGCAAAAAAAAAGCATGCAGCAGGCTCATACAATTGTTGAATTAATATATCAAATACACGATTAAGAAGTTACCTTCATGTAAATCTAAACAGTCAATGTATCAACGTTATTTTTAGAGCGATTCGTGAAATATTGTGATAATAATGACTAACGAACGAAACGTTGATGACTATACTAGCTACTACTCAGGTGTCTATAGCAATAACATCATGTTTATTTTTAAATAGCCTATTCAGATTTAAGAGCTTATTTACTATTACCATAACATAAACATAGTTCTCCACGTACTTATCTCACACGTCTGTACGCGATCTTTAAAACGCAATATTGTGACATGAATTTCACTATCGTTTAAAAAATTTGTTTCCAATTATATATTTTATGACTATATGATGACTATGTAGGTGTCATCTTGCGAAGCGTGTGGGTTGATATTAAAGAATATTAATTAGAATTGTGTCTCATATTTGATATGAAATAAAAAGAATTATTTAAAAAAACAAAATACCAGACAAATGCTAATGACTGACTAAAAAGGAACAAAAAAAACAAGAGGCGGGACAAACAAATCTACGAGACATCGTTGTATCTACCAATTTGTCCCGCCTGCAATTATTTAAAATATATACATTGTGTATTCCATACGATTTAACTAAATTGTAAAGCTTGTTTTCCCCTTTTTAGTCAGCCATTAGCATTTGCAGTTGGGTTTCTTTGTTTTTTTTTTATAAGAAAATATAAAAAATGCGAAATGGCGAATTTATGACGTCATGAAATAAAGATAAAAAAATTCCCTCAAAAACTTTACTAAAAAGTCTAAATTAAAAAAATGATTTAAAAAAAAAGACTCGACTGCAAATGCTAATGACTGACTAAAAAGTGGTTATCGTTGCTTCCCATTAGACGATATTAAAGTCAAACGCAGCCAAAAAAAAATATTATGCGAAGTAGCTCCCATGTAATAAACTTACGTACGTAAGTAAACTAGTAAGTACGTAAGTAAAATAGTTAAAAGGGGACAAGTGCGAGTTGAACTCGCGTGAAGAGGCTTCCGTACGATGTTACCTATCATGTTTTTTTAAATCTGACCCAAATTTGTTTGTTAAAAAATATGTTCTCCCACACATTCCACCTGCAAATGTAAGTTGGTACGCACAATATTGAGTGATTTA
>JADGIL010024541.1:0-31317 GCA_020352625.1 Cactoblastis cactorum | reverse complement strand
TTTCAATCTGACCAGTCTTTGGAGACATTCTTTCAATATAATTAAGTTCATAGAAGAAATATTGTTTAGGTGAAAAACTTTTCTCAAAAAATAATTTTATTATTCCAAATGACACGCAAACGAAGTTGCGGGCACAGCTAGTAAATGAATAAAGTTACACCTGTACAACTATACATTAACGGGTTTACAGTCTACATAGGGGTCCCAACCATCCCGGAATGCCCGGGAGACTCCGGTAATTATTATTAACCTCCCGGAGAGCAAGAATTTCTCCGGTTTTCGTCGCTCAAACGTCGCTATTCACTCATGAACAAATGAGTGTTTGTTTGGTAAAAGCAGAGTTACAAGTACTAACAAACTTTGATTTTTCATGTAAAAACTTTTATGATTTTATGATGGAAAACCGACAAATATTAGATGCTGCTCGGAAACTAAATAGGTATAAATTTTAAAAATTAATGATTCTCTTTCAGTCCATTCTTGATTCTTTCAGTCTAGAATCAAAATTTATTTCTATACTAAACACACTTGATAAAATTAACTTTTGATGGGGTGATGAGGCTTTTTTTATAACCTATTATTTGAATTTAACTTGAGAGAATCGTTATATTGTTTTATCCAACATTTTCTATTTCGTAGCACAAAACAACAGTCAAGGTTAGAAATAAAAAATTAAAAATATTGCAATCATGTTGATTTATTACATATTTAAAATAATTTTTAATTATGTGAGAGTCACTTGTATAAGTTTTAATAGCTTATATCAAATAACGATTGGAACAGTTGTATATTGAATATCCATCTTCAAAACTGATAAGTTTAAAATATTTGTAACACAGTTCCATGGAACCAACAAATTTATATAACAATAAATTGTATAGTTAAATACTATCAAAAATATGCAATATAAATGCAATTTGTTAAATATATTCGATTCGGTCACTTATAAATATTTAACATTTGTTCAACTTTATTAACTTTATGTAAAAAGTATGTATGAGTTGAGAGATTATAGCTATTATGATTATTAAATCATAAATAATTATTTTGTCACTTATCATAGTACTACCTGCTTATTATAATTATTTTTTAAATTATAAATTATACGTTTTTGTTAAATATAGAAGTTAAATCAAGTTTTTCATACATACTTTCAAATTCAATATCTATTGGAATATAAAAACTACATTCACCTTGTTTTTTACAAACGCCAACAACCTTGTAATGTTAAAAATAAATAAATGGTTTAAAAAGGTTATTTCTGTAAACCATCATCTGATTTTGTACATAAAGATAAGAATAAATACTTATTATTCTAGTTGCATTAGAAAGTTAAGTATACTAATTATGACCTATAAATTGTATTTACTGTTGATATGATAAAAATAAAGACTAATTAATTCTATTTTTAGCACCAATAATTAATAATTTTATTTTTAGCATCAATTCACAATCAAACAAAATATATTTTGCTAAAATCTTTGGAATCACACATTAAAACGAGTTTCCAAAAATTTGTAAACGTAATCGTAAACAACGAGCATTATTGCACCACCAGGGCCTAATCGCAGCACCTTAGGAAGTAGCCCCTTATATAGTGCACGATATCTGAAAAAAAATTAGTATGAAAATATCTTGACGAGGTTCAAAATGCAATGCATCAGTAAGTTTACTTGGCGTGCATCCAAGTATCCTGGTATTCTTAAAGACACTTTGTACACATTTATTCAATTTCAAATATAGAATAGCTACTTAAGAATGTATGTATCTATATTGCATTCTCTTTTTCAGCTACTTATTAAGTAAGTAAATAAGATGCACGTAAACTGTTTCTATTGGTAGTTTATGCAAATCACGCCGTTGTTGATTTTTAGAAATACAGGATCTATAAATAGATAGCACTGATCCAAAGAACGGTTATAATAAGGATTTCTAGTGTGATAGTCTTACATGATCGGAAGGTAGCAAATTCGATTCCCGGTCAGGTCATGACGGAAATTTGATCTTTTTATGATTGGTTTGAATCTTATCCTATACTACTACACGAGAAATATTTGTATATTAATATTTGTCACGCGTTTTCGGAAACGGCACTAACGATTTTGTTGTGGTTCATAGGTGTTCAAGGGGGCAAAAATCGATCTCATTAGGTCCCAAGTCTGGGAAAAATAGGTATTCCCATATTTTTACACAAAATTATTTTTCCACATATAGGATACAATAATTTCGGCACAGCCTCAGCGAAATTCTTGGTCCAGTGATCAACGTGCTTGCCTATCACGTCGGCGTTACAGGTTCAATTCCCAACTATATACAGTTTTCTTTTCTTTGCGTTTGGAAATACTATTTTTTCGTAGTTTATAATTTTTAAATATCACATTAAAAATGTGCTTATTAGTTTATTTCATACAGATTCTGAAGTCATAAAAATACCGAGCGGAGTACTCGGTCACCCACGTACTAATTAAAATACTTTACAATCTATATAAAATATAGTATTGTTGAGTTAGTATTAACTACAAGTTAATACTAACTCAACAATAAGTTACTATTAGCTAACTTAATGATAATGAATCTAAAATTTTAATGAGATGATAAATATTTATGGCAAAAATGTGCTTTACGTGTTGAACGGGAAAGGTCAAGAACATGACGTCAATAATTAATGTGATGGTAACATATCTATAATAATACTAATGAAGTACTGAATATAATTATGAGAAATTAAATAGAATTGAACAGAAATGTTTAATAACTTACCCTTCTTCTCTGTACACCAATATGATAGCTCCAGTGGTAGATCTATATTTAACAGTCCCGGGCACGGGCTGAGGGCCCTGTATACGACTTTTTGCGACGTCGAAAGGTATGTTGATAACCGACCCAAGAACACCAGATGTAAAGCCAATAAGTACTTTACGACCGAACTCCATTAGTGGATCCTAAAATGTGATATCATCAAGATTAAAACTACTAAACTATACAAAATATATCAGTAATAGTGTAAAATTGCAAACGATAATTACTTTGCTTTCGGGGATGAGACCTTTCATGCTGTGGTAAAATCCAAAATATACCATATTAAACACACCATTTCTCGCTATGGTTGCAGTTAGACCCTTATTCAGACCCCGGGAGCCGAGGCCGTTTTCCCTTACAATCTTCCTAGTAACAGCCCATGTACTTGGTAACTCACTTTTTAATGACTTATCTGATTGTAATGTTACTTTTACGACCTCAAATGGGTTTACGAGTATGGCTTCTGTGATGCCAGCTCCAAGACCAGCCAGAGAAAATGTCTGAAACGAAATTGTAATTAAATTCAGTAATACACTTCAGGACTAGTTTTGATGAGTATCAAATTATTACTCATCAAATGTCTTCAAATTCTTATCTGAAGACTATAATGTATTTTTATCTGATATATAATGTATTTTTTACATATAATACTTTTGCTATATTAATTTTAAGAAATAGAAGTGTTTGTTGGGTTTAATGCAATTATCTCAGGAACTACTTCTCCGATTTAAACACACATAATTTAATGTTGTATACTCAATCTATATATGGAGGAAGCTAAACTACGTTTTATTCCGTAATTCCCACAGAAATAGGAGCTATGTATTATTAAATAGGAACAATGATATAATCAGTCATAATTATTTTTCTATCGATTAATAAATCAAGGAATAAAATTAAAAATTCATTTTCTACAAGCATTTAATGGATTTAGCTCCAACAGCAAACACCTTCTTATCATAAATGTAAATGTCTCTACCTAGGTATGTTACTATTTGGAAACTGTTATCAAATTTATCAGTAGCTAGCTGCTTATCTAGAGGTTAAAAAATCTTGTTACAAAATCCTGTGTGCTTATGCTGGAAACTCTCAGAAACTCAATGGTTATTTTTCAATGTTATTAGTTAAATTTATTCTTAGTTAATATTATTGGTTTACGTTTATATAATAAGACACTTCACAAAATAGTTTAGATTTTAAATTACAAAGCAATAAGTTAAAGTATTAATAATTCAAAGTCAATAAGCCATGTCAAACTTACTAAAGGAGTGGGATGACTGGAACCAAACATGAAAAACTTTTTATATTGTTCAAAAGTTAAAAACTTCACTGCTCTTTTTGGAGTTTCCGCCAGGATAGGTGGTAAAATACCTTTATAAAATGAAGTGAAACCTTCGTGCAGGTACATTTTCTTCATACAATCAACTACACCAGTGTAGTAATGTGGGTCTAATGTTGATTTTGAAGATACAGTTGCCTGCACTTGTAACCTTGTTTTGACTAAATCCAGTGGATGCATAATGCAAACTTCTACAAACCCTGCACTCCCACCAGCTCCAATTTGCATAGCAGCTTGCTTAAATAATTTTTCAATATCAGACATTTTTAATAATTCACAAAAGTTTACATGAAACAACACAACACTTCAATTCAAGTCAACAGTTTGTTATGATAAGAATGAATGGAAGAAAGAAACATTGTCAAAGAGAGATAGAAAGCCTCAATAGTTCTCTTCTCTCATCTCATTGTCATTCAAGCTCACATGTCATTCATAAAGTTGACAGACATAGTTGACAGAAGTTGAAAAAATCTGATTTAATTGAGAGTTTATCTTTGTAGGTTATTGATGACATTTGAATTTGGTAGTGAGATAGGATTAAAATTATACTTGGTACGAGGGATTAAATGATATTCATGTTGATTTGTTATTGGCTGCAGCTGCTATTTGCTGAAGACTAAACTGAACTGAAGACATGGCTGAAAAATGTCTACAGATAATATAAATCATTTTTCAATGGTAGAGTTTGTAATTAGTAAATGGTAGAAATAGTTTGTTATTTTAAATATAGTAACACCAACTATCGTATGCCAAATTAATGAAGTAGTTACATTTGTCTACGAATTTGTGAATTTAGGTTTATTTTATTTTAATGAATTGTAATATCTAGTGAACATGGTCCACTGGTTCGTGTACAATTTCAATTATTCTAAATATTTTATCATTGTTTTTTAGTGTTATAAAAAAAGAAACAACAATATAACAATCTACCTATGTCAGTAGAGTCTGTTTTCGCGTGTAATATGTATTTGTCAAACAAAATGGCAGGGAACACCAGTGATTTGCAGACCTTCAGTGGAATGAAAATATGATTTCATTTGAGTTACTAACTGTGCTGTGTGGGTGGAAAGTGAGTTAGAAACAGTGATGTGGACATAACAAGTAAAATGGGTTCTCAGACTTTGGAAATATTACGCCAGGGTGTTTGGGCATCATTGACTGGAGGATGGTTCTATGATCCTCATCAGAATTTGTTTTGTAATACTGTGCATCTATACGTATGGCTGTTCCTACTATGCCTTCCATTTTCAGTATATCTGGTGAGTTGTGTTGCAACTATTTAGTATCAAACTGGAGTTTAATTAGGTTACTATTGTGATGTCATTCATAATCAGGTCAAAGTGCTTTCATTATGTTGTTTTTGTTTCCAATTATTTATATCTCTGTATCTCTAGTATTATTAAGCAGCAATTTAAAATAAGAACCTGATATGATAACAAACACATGAAAAGACTTCTATTTACTCTGTAATGTCTGATATTAAATCTCTTGTTTACAAACTTGCAGGACTACAGCAGTTAGTCAATTAAAGCAATTGATTACTGTACACATTTTTTTTTTTGAAAAAATAATAATATATAAGGACAGATAATATAAGTTTGTAACAAATACACATACTTAATAGATAAACATCCAAGACTCAGGTCATTTTTTTATATTTTTATTTATATAGGGACAAATCACACAAATTGAGTTAGCCCAAAACTAAGTTCGAAACTTGTATTATGGGATACTAACTCAATGATACTATATTTTATAATAAATACTTATATATCTATAGATAAACATCCAAGAACCAGGACACTCAGAAAAAAGTCATTTTCCTTCATGACCTGACCTGGGATCGAACCCGGGACCTCCTGAGTATCGGTCAATTGCGTTAACCGTTACACCACGGAGGTCGTCATTCAGAAAAACATTATTTTCCATTATGACCTGACCGGGAATGGAATCTGATGCAATTGCCCGAAATGAAATAGAACAATTCTGAAATTAATTATTAAAACAATTATGATCTTTGCTAACTGTAGCTATGTCACTCAAATTTCTTACCTTTGAAGTCAATATATAATGTTTATAATTTAAAATCGGTAAACCTAATAAAAGAAATAAATTCTAATTAATATTTTTGTATATTTTATTTAAATAATAATTGATATTAATAGTTTTAACTTATTGTTCTTTTTTAATTTTAAGTTTATTTTTACCTTTTCTTAATACTAGTTTTAATTTTGAGTAAATTATAATTGTAATCAAATTCTAACAATATATAGTAAAGTCACATACAATATGTGATTTTTATAATTAAAAATAAAACTGGCGAAATGCGAGGCAGGTTTGCACAATAAGTTGTTTGTAAAAATTATCTATAAATTTATAAAAAAAAAGTGTTTGCTATATATTGAAGCCCTCTTTAAATATTTATGTATAAATTTATAAAAAAATAGTGTTTGCTATATATTGAAGCTCGCTTTAAATATTTAATTTATTCTGTTTCCTGAATTCTGCTTTCAATGATTGAATGCTTTTATCTATACACATATGTAATGATGCTTTTTTCCGAAGTAAGATTGCTTTTATTTAATTACATATTTGTAATTACATATTTGTACTTTACGTTACTGTTGTTTATTATTATAAACGAAACTTGTATTTTACATGTTATTGTTTACAATTATTTACACACATTCCACTAGTTTTTCTCATCTCCACTAATATGTATTAGTCAGGGAACAATAATTTCTGAAGAACACATGCGTGTTCTTTACATTACTGTTACTGTTAACTTACCTGACATAAACCAGACAGAATATTCCAAGTACCCTCAAGTACAGTATACAACAGATGTGATTCTGTATCTGTAAGAATAATCTATAAATAATATGAAAGGGCAAAATATATTTTTGCAACTTATACTTGTCAACACTATTCGTTACCTACATTAAAGCAAATGATAGTTCAAGTTTGGGTATTTCTTTCCAGTATTCTCCGCCAGCGAGCTCTGGTTGGATCCTGTACTGTGTTCTAGTCGGTTTGCTGTTCACAATACTGAAAATACTCAATCACAGTCTGCACTATATGTATGATACAAGTGAATGCATAATTGTGCAGCCTAGTGGGGACACTAGCTCCACAAACAACAATACTGTGTAAGTTCTAATCTTTATATTGGATTAATGTATTATATTTATTTAGAATGATATACATTTCATTATTATTATTTTTTTTATGTACGAGGGAGGCAAACGAGCAGGCAAGTCACGTGATGTTAAGTGATCACCGCCGCCCATAGACAACTGCAACACCCGCGCGGTCACAGAAGCATTGCCAGCCGTTAAAAGTTGGGCCTCCAGCTCTCCATCACAAAAAATATAGATAGATAGACAAAAATTCTAAAAACAATTGTTTTGGCTTCTATAGGTTCTATAAAGAGCTTTTTTCTTACATATCTTAGTTCAATTTTAGCTCATGTACAATTTTATTATATGTATAGATAGTAAAAAAAAATTGTTAAATTTGCAGACCAGAAGAAGGCATGGAGATGCAGATGTTACGACTAGGTGGGGCTGCTACCGCTGGCAGTGACAATGAGTCTGTCACCTCTTTGGAATACCACAAACCTAATAACAGTACAATAGGTAAGGCAGCTTTGTAAACAACGTACAGTCAACCACATAATTAAGTATGTGGGTACCCAAATATTATTATTATTTAAGTTTTTTTCCTTTAAAACTTTAAAGCAAATAACCACTATGTTTTGACCTCACATATATATGTTTTATAAACATGCTAGGGACACGGTTTTAGTTTAGTTCTTTATCCTTCTTTTAAAAATAAATACATCAAAATCCGTTGCATAGTTTTAAAGTTCTAAGCATACATAGGGACAAACAGCGGAATGCGACTATGTTTTTACTTTGGAATGATTTTATTTGCGGTGTTATAGCACAATCAATAAGAAGCATTTATCAATCTTTAAATAAATGTTTTTTTTTTATCTTGCAGTCAGTAAATGCCAAAAAAAAATTTTTTTGAAGGTTAGAAACTTATTTACTTGTTCATTAGTTTAAACTTATATTATTTTTCAAGTTATTAAGTTGATCAAATTTTTAAACAAGATAATTTTGTTTCAGATCTTAAAGTAGATGTTCACAGGAAAAATAGTTCAGAATCGAGTATAGAAGACAGTGCTACATCTGCAAAGCATTCAGAAATTGTAGCTACAACTAAGTCTGATCTCTGTGTGGCTGCAGATGTTCCTACATTTATAGATATGCCTTCAGGCCCTTCAAAATCCCGTCCACCAAACAGAAGTCGCTCGAAATCGAGCCACAAACGCGAACACCGGACTAAAACTAGGAGAACTGGTAGAATCGACGAGTCGGTCATCAACCGATTAGTAGAGGAAGTTGCTAGAAATCCAAGACTAGATAGCAATTTACCAATACACATGTTAGTTGATGAAGGACCCTTTGCGAAAGTTAGTAGGAAGTATCACGAAGGCCCACATAGGAGGGGATCTAGTAATAGAGAATTTTTTAAAGAATGGTTGTACTTAGATTGCAGTGAGGCAGGGGGTGAACATTACCAGTCCAAGTTTGCTCGTCAACTCAGTTCAGATTCGAAAGATAATTCGGAACCAAGTGTAGGTCCCCCTTCGCCAAAGAAGAGAATTGCACATAGGCGACGTCATGCGAATTATCCTGAAGAAAGCTGTACGAAATCTGCGATAGCGCTCGCGACGGCTCAATCATCTAATATGAGGAGGAATTCGAATTCAACCATGTCGACTATACAGTTGCCACTATTAAACTCGACAGCGCAACTAGTTTCACACATGCGAAGGCACTCAAATAATGCTGACACAGGCTTCTTTGCCAGTGTTGAATTGGGAGAGTATATGATGGAGAAAACTGAAGCGCCCAGCGGCGAATCGGATAAAAACAAAGGAAAAAGTCCTGGTGTAAGACGAATAAAAAGTGCGGCTCTAGAAATAGGGTGTCCTCCACCAAGTGTATCGAATTTATCTCCCCATCCTAACAGTGCAGAAACTATTGGTGGTCAAATGCTTAAAAATCCAAAAAGTGCAGTGATTCCCCCTCCAAGCAAAAGTTTAACACGCGGTCCGCATCTCAATTTGTATCCCAAAAACGAATCTGGTGAAGGATGCAGCTATCCATACCTCACATATGGGTCTGAAATTGTATACCCAATAGCAGAAATATCTGATGAGATGCAGACATCACAGAAAGAAACAGATTTAGATTCCAGTGGGGAAAGCTATAGTGATTATGAAGACGAAAAACAATTCCGTGGTTTTGACTGGTATGCTGAGCAATCGCCCGCAGTGCGCTCTAGCGACTCTGATTATGAAAATAATGGTTCGAGGTCACCGCTACTCGATCGTGCTGCAGAAATGAGAGTCGTTCGAATAAAAAATCAACATGATAGCAAAAAACAATGTTGCGACCGACACCCCAATACAAGACATAATTCAGATTGTCAAAATGATAAATCGAAACCCTCAAGACTGAAAAAAAGCGCGAAAAATGAAACCCAGTATGGTAATAAACGCTTTGATCAAAACACATCCTGTGGGTGTAAATTTGCCTCGAATGGAGATAATTTTGATAAAGCAAGTGCAAGTTCCAAAGATTTTCTAATAGAGAAATCTAGTTTAGAATCAAATGAAAATGCCGACCAAGAAAAACGGTTGAATGAGAATAAAATTGTAGCCAAAAAACCTTGGGACCATGATATCTGTAATTCTAGCAGCAGTAGTACTGACTCTAATTTAGAAAGGCCGCCTGAAGAAGTAAAATGTGCTAAAGATAATGCGCCCGAAACAGAAGAGTCACAGTTGACAGGGGATAGTAAAAGTGCAGATGAAAGAAGTGTCTACAGTCTTGATTGGCTTTTTGAAGAATCGTCGCATGCCATAGGGGCGTGCAAAGAAGATGAGGCACATGCTCTAATCACAGAAGAGGTTCTTTGTCAAAAACTCTCCAATGCATTAGGTGAATCGTCATCAAATGTTCCAAAAAACTTAGGCGCTATACCAAAGCAGATAAAAAACTTAGCACGTTCACGAGCTTCCTCACAAAAAGAGAACAAGAAGAAAGATTCTAAAAAAGATAAAGATGAAAATATTAATGAGGAAAAAATTTTAATGGATGCTGTCGAAGCTCAAGCTGCTTTGGTACAAGGTTTGGAGTGCTTGTTCGCGGCGACCAACGCCAACACTGTGGTCATGCCTCCACCCAGCAGGGAGGAGCGACCACGCAGTCATAGACAAAGTATAAGAGGAGAAAGAGAAAATTCTAACAAGACGAGGAAAAGATCAATAGAGGAAGTAGCACAAACATCGACTAATACATTACTCCCGACGTCGATGCCTTTATTAGCAGCATTTCTAAACTCTCGCATGGATTATGTGTGCCCTGCCGATAGTGCTCCGCCAGAAATAGCCCAACAAGCAGAAGAGACTCAAAGGCTTAGGCCTTTAATGGACAGGAATCACAGGAATAGAGTTCGAAAAATTAAACGATCAACACGCCAACGAAATAATCCGTCTCAAAATAACACGGAAATCAAGGATAAACCTGTACCCAATGAAAATTCAAATAATTCCACTAATGTCCACTTCGCGACCTCATTCGAAGATACGACCGATGGCGCCATTCATTGCTTCATGGATGAGTATGGCAATTGGATGTCTTATACATTTGATAAAAATAGTTCAGGAAGGGCCCAAGCTCAGCCAATGCCAAACCCAGACAAAGATGAAAATATGAGGATAAATAGAGTTAAACCCATAGATGATCCTACTAACTCACAGAAGACTACTGGCGAAGGGAGCTGTGGATCCCTTGAGTCCGAGGCTGGGAATAGCGAAAGTATAACCAAAACAAAACGAGGAGACAGTCTTGACCACAGTTCGTCAAACCAGGGTAGTAATAATCCTCTACTGTCGAGTAACAACAATGTGTCTACAGTAGTTCCTATAAATACTAACAATGCAAATAAACGGTTTTACGTTTTTGACGGTGGGACCGCTTCTCACGCCGACCAGCCGCGATCGCCCGTGGCATACGTTACTGACAGCTTGCTAGAACAAATTGAAGCAGAAAGACAATCCAGGATGGGTCTTCCGAGCATGCACATCAACTTCCTCATGAGCCAGCAGCGAGCACAGCAGCAGGCTCAACAGCAAGCTGAAACTACTTCCAATAATATACCAAGTTTGATGCCGTCGATAGGCGAAGAAGAAATAAACATCAGGAGCAAGTTTTCAAAGTACATGGATGATATTGAGAAAGCTAATCAACCAAAACCAAAGAGTTACTACAAATTTAAATTTCTTAAGTGCTTCGAAATCAAAGTTACCATGGACAGGCTAAAGCTGATGGCATTGTTTGATAGAAACCTAACATACATGGAGACGTTTATTACAATATTTTTAGCTATTTCTGTAGCTGTTTTGGGGTCTATGATTTTAAATATTGGTTTCTACCGAGATATTTATGCATTTTGGTTTTGCTTCATAATGGCAGGTAGTCAGTATTCCCTGCTGAAAAGCGTCCAGCCGGACTCCGCGTCACCAGTTCATGGATTTAATAAGATGGTTTTATTTTCACGGCCAGTTTATTTTTGTTTATGCACTGGAATTTTGTACATCGTTCACAGCTATCTGGAACAGACGACACCTTTGACTGACGTTCACAGAAGCAAGAGAAGCTTAGAAGAAACGAATCCTTTTACAATATACGGATTCGAAATTAAAGAACGTGATTTTTTATACATAATTCAGGAGATACTGTGCAAGTTCTTGTTGTTTTTTCCGCTCGCTTTCAGTTTGGGGTTATTTCCCCAGGTCAACACATTTATGATGTATCTATTGGAGCAAATAGACATGCACGTATTTGGCGGGAACGCCACTAGTAGTTTGAGCGCTGCCGTTTACTGTGTTGCCCGTTCTCTGTGCGCTATTGGGGTCCTATACGGTTTCGCGTATAGTGGTTTAGTTGAGGGCAAGAAATCACAGCATCAGAAACATAACATCTTGTTTTCCATTTTCTGTGGCCTTCTCGTACCCATTTCCTATCACTTGAGTCGAAGCGCGAGCGATTATACGCTCATCTGGAATTTGATCAAGAAACACTTATTGCCTCCGGATTTATACGTCGTCCATACGCCAGAATGTGCTCCGGAGGAAAATAAAGACGATCCGAATACCCTGACTGACGACAAGAAGAATAATTCTGAGAGCAATATATCTAAGCAGAATTCTATCGGTAGTTCAGCGTCGAAAATCAACTTTAGCTCGGAGACGAATATCGCGAGGACACAGAAACGTTCGCAGACTTCTAGCGTGAGTTCGTTGAAGATGGATCCTAGAGGGGGTGACGCTATGATGAATTCCACAACGTCACTGAAAGCTGATCCTCCAACAGAGACGGAAGATAAAAGTAGGGATTCGAACCCGACAGCGGGAAGTAAAGAATGCGCTGAGAAGCCGGACGAAGACATGGAAGATCCTCTGCCGAAGAAATTGCAGGCGACTGTGAACGCCCGCCTTAAGAATGATCTCATAGTGTGCACATTTCTGGGTCTGTTTGTTTTCGGACTGCACTGCACTACAGTTTTCACGACTTTACGCCCGCAACTCAATATGGTAATTTAATATTTATTTTAATGTTTTACCTCAAAAGCTACCTACTATATACAAGTAGTAATAATACATATAATTAATATATCTATAGTAAAAAAAAAATATATAGAATGTAATTTCTAATATTTGCAATTGCATTTATGTATTAAAAGTTATTTATCTGGCATGAAAATCATGTTGTAATCATTTATAAACAGTGCATATGCTTTCTTATATGTATGTGTATGTATGACATACAAAATTGTAACGTCATCATCGAACGGCATCCTTAAGATAGCTATATCTACAATCCTACTAATATTATGTATTTAATATTATTTACTCGTAATATACGAAAGTTTGTGAGGATGAATGTATGTACCTATGTTTGTTACGCTTTCACGAAAAAGCTACGGATTTGGACGAAACTTTATAGTAATATAAGCTATATATCAAAATAACATATAGGCTACAGACTCGTAATTCCACGCAGCTTTATTTTAAGAATACATATTTCTCAATATCTTTTCCCAAATTGCAGGTCCTGTGGATCATAGCCGGCATCCTGGGATGGGTGCTGCACTACCTCATGCCGCAGCTCCGCAAGCAGCAGCCGTGGCTGTGCCTGGCGGGGCCGGTGCTGCGTCAGCACGAACACGCCCAGTTTGAGGTCACTGAGCCGGCCAAACTCATGTGCTTCGAGAAGGTAGGAACGGCCACTTTAGTAAATTGACCTCTGTCGCGAGTTGTCAGTTATTTATTTTACTCGCGACACGCCCCGGCTTTGCACGGGTGTAAAATCCTTACTTGTGAATCACCCTATCTATTTAAAAAATCTGCATCAAATTCGTTGCGTAGTTTTTAAGATCTAAACATAGGGACAGACAGCGAAAAGCGGATTTGTTTAATGCTATGTAGTGGCTTAGTGTTAAATATATTGCTTATATACGCTAATATTATAGTGCAATGTGGTCTTTGACATGTTTAAATTGAGAAATAGATAAATCCTTAAAATAAAGTCATTTTATAAAAGTATCTCATTTAATTACTTGTCAACAACTCTGCTATTAATGTTACCTATATTAGGTATATTATATTTTTACAGATATTCGTGTACCTCTGTTTTTTGGAGCGTAACGTGCTATATCCGGCGGTTGTGATCGCTGCAACGACGCAGGACGCGCCGGCGATCGCCGCCAAGTACGGCGACGCGGTCGGCGCGCTGCTCATATGCGTCAGCGCTACCAAATGTGAGCCCTATTGCTTTTATATAAGTGTTATATTCGAGTAGCAACGTGATGAGTCGCTGCTTTGATGGTCGCTGCAACGTGGCCGCCATCGTCGCCAAATGTCGTTACTATTGTTGTTTAAATTCACTCATGATATTTTAAAAAAAACTGAACTAATAACTATATGCTTTATTGAGAAATATTGTCAATTTTTATTTTATTTTAAATTTGTTTTCAATATTTATCAATTTATCGATTTCCCAGGTTTGAGAAACGCCTACTCAGAACCTGATACCCAGTACCTGATATTAATATTCGCGTTCCTGCTATTTCAACGGGATCTGAGCAGTCGTAATATCTCCGAGACGTTCCTCATCGACTACTTCATCACCGCCATTATCTTCAACAAGGTGTACGAGTTTCTGCTCAAGGTTCGTTACCTGTTACAAATAACTGGTTTTTTTCTGTTCTGATACTAATATTCACGTTCCTGCTGTCCAAAAAGATCTGAAGGGTTGCAACTTCGCTGAGACGTTCCTCATTTACTACTTCAACACCTTTTGAGTTTTTGACATAATAAAAGTTATAACATATGTCTGTTTAATAATAATAATAAGTGTTTATCTTCTCCACAATAGCAAGATAGTTTAACAACCATTATAAGTTATAACAATACATACAATAAATTGTGGAGACTAGCGCCCGTGCTAAATTTCCGAATAAACAGCATTACGGGTCGCCAGGCACCCCCGTAATGAACTGACATTTTATCTCTGCAGATTCAGTTCGTGGTGACGTACATAGCGCCATGGCAGATCACATGGGGCAGTGCGTTCCATGCGTTCGCGCAGCCATTCTCGGTGCCGCACTCCGCCATGTTGTTGCTGCAAGCTAGCGTCTCCGCGCTGCTTTCCTCGCCTCTCACGCCTGCGCTGGGTCAGTTTAACACCAATACCTAATCCATAGGGCTGTAGCGACCCTTTTTTTTGACATGTGGGCAAATGCTTAATGCATACTAATTAGCCGTGGGCACAACCAAGCGATTATGTGGGACTTTCACCCGCTAAAAACCACATGGTGTTTGTTTGTTTGTATGACGCTGAAGACAAAATTTGACAAATGTAGTATTATGTAAAGATCTAAATTGTATAGCTAGTGAAATTCTTTTAGAATTTGAGCTCTTATGTGTGACTGATCTTAACGTGCATATTTTTTTCCATCATCTAGTATTTATTTCCGGGTAATTGAATTTTGAACTCTATAAATACATTATCAAGTTTCAATATAATGTGAACTTTAATTTTCCATCAACAGGTAGCGCGATATTCATGACATCATACGTACGGCCAGTCAAGTTTTGGGAGCGCGATTACAACACGAAAAGAGTGGACCAGAGCAACACTAGACTGTCGTCGCAACTTGAACGAAATCTTGGAGCAGGTAAGAATAGAATAGAATCAAAATATACAACATAGGTACAAAAATTAAATGCAATATCAAAAGGCTCCCGCAGAAGATAATATTTCACTGCTCGATTATTACCCTTTGTCTCTTGTAGTTGGTTTAATTTCATTAAGGAATTTCCGTATAAAAACTTTTCCTTTATTGTAATACTAGCCTTTGCTCGCGGCTTCGCTCACATAAGGAGGGTGGGGTGTTAGAAAGAGACAAAAAGTAGCCTATGTCACTCTCTAACCCTTCAAGTATCTCCACATAAAAATACGACTAATCCGTTGCTCCATTTTGACGGGAAAGACGGACAACAAACAAGTGTGAAATTTCATTTGAATTTTCATACAACACATAAATTGTGTTAATCACGCATCATATTGCACCTTTAATAAAAAAAAGTGAAATAACTCAAAATTTACGAAATTTGATATTTTGTCAAAAAACGGAATATCTTTGCTAGGAGAATATTAAATTATTTACTTACTAGCGACCCGCCCCAGATCACAGGTTTAAAAACCTTCCTTGTGAGTCACCCTGCCTGTAAAAAAAACTACATCAAAATCCGCTGCGTAGTTAAAAAGATCTAAGCATACATAGAGACAGACAGCGGAAAGCGACTTTGTTTTATACTATGTAATAATTAATTACACTGTAAATCGCAGCTATTCAAATTCTTTGTAATTTGAAACGGCCTTCGGTTCGGTAACATATGTTCTTGGAAATATTTTGAATTTGAGTTCATTATGAACACATTCTATTGAATTCTTAGTTTAAGGTTTTTTTTTATGTAAGAGGCAGGCAAACGAGCAGGCGTGTTACGTGATCACCGCCGCCCATAGACAACTGCAACTGTTGGCCTATAAAAATCCAAATGGGGAGGGCAGGGAAGTTGATCCTCCGGCTCCCCCACTCACCTAAAGGAGCATGGCGGCTGATAGCCGCCATTCAGGCGTCGGTTTTCTTTGGGAGTGTGGTACTTCTCCAGATGAGCCGGCCCATTCATTCATTCATTCAGGCTCATACCACTATCAAATTTTAGTAAGTATTTAGTGCATAATATTATTAAAATATTCGTTTTCAGATGACAACAACCTGAACTCTATCTTCTACGAGCACCTGACGCGTTCGTTACAACATTATCTCTGCGGCGATCTCATGTTGGGTCGGTGGGGACAAGTCCAACAAGGGGACTGCTTCGGTAACTAATACATTTCTTTAATTTTTCTATGTTAAGGCGATAGTTTTGATTTACTGGACATTTTTAATTGAAAATATAGTATACAAATTATATAGATTCAATTTTTTACAATATAAATTTTGATACATGATTGTGTAATAGTAATGATCAGGCAAAGTCTTAATAACGCCTTGACTCTCCAGAAGGAGATGGCTTGCAGTTTCTTCAGCTTCCATGCATGCATTGTATGCTGTCATTTAAACCTAAGGAAAAAAGGTGTCTCTAAAGTTACCAGCAACACATACACCATTTATATATATAAAATTAAATAGGAGTCTTCAAAAATCTAATAATATTTGGATAATTAGGATTGTTATTTCTAGAATAATCAACTGTTTCTTTTCTGTCATCGCCAGTTATGTACTACACAATTGACCGTGGTCTTCGATTCTCAATACTCTGTCTCTGTCCACCCCGTAAGCTACAAAGACGTTACATTGCAAAGTATCACAGTGAAAGTTTTTCCTCTCGCTTTCAGTGTTAGCATCGGACTACCTAAACTGCCTGGTGCATATAGTGGAGATGGGCAACGGGCTCGTCTCGTTCCAGCTACGAGGCCTGGAGTTCCGCGGCACGTACTGCCAGCAGCGGGAGGTGGAAGCCATATCCGAAGGCCCCGAAGAGAGCAGCGGTATGAAAACATTAATTTATTTACATAGACCTATTGTAGATACGTCGCGGGGCGAATAAATTATGAGGTATAGACAAAGGTCAAGATTTTTGGAGACATGTAATTTTTTCGGAATAGTCATATTGAGGCGAATCATATTGTCAGTTTAGTGATAGTGGAAGATAATAGATGTCGCGTCGCTTTGCTATGCATTTCGAAGACAGATTTCTGCAGAAAATTGGGAAATATGGTCGTACAAGTGTTATGGTTGAAAAAGTCGTTTGATATTCTGAGAAGGTAAAATAAACGCAGAAAAGTACATAGAAATTTTGAAAAAGGGTCTTCTACCCATTTTTATTAGCAATATGAATCGGCAAGATCATGTTTTCGAGGTGTGGCTAGTTCATATCTAAGGATGGACAGCTGAGCAAGTGTTTGTCGTCGTTCCCGGCAGAGGGCGTGTGCTCCGGCTGGTGGTGGTGCGGCGGGCGGCTGCTGGCGCCGGGCGCGGCGTGGGCGCTGCGCTGGCTGGCGTGGCAGCTGGCCAGCGGCCGCTACGTGCTGGAAGGGTACTCCGTCACCGACAACTCCGCCGTCTCCATGCTCCAGGTGTTCGAGTTTAGGAAGGTGCTGCTTACTTATTATGTTAAGGTGAGTGAGCTTTCATTGTGTATTTCAGTCTTTACTTATTACTAACTTTTCCCCCGGGGCTTCGCGGTCTGTAGCCTGTATGTTATTCTGCTGTATAATCTATAAAACTGTAAAGTTCCAATAGTTGTTTTCGTGACAGAGTAAAACATGAATGCATCCTAACATACTTTGACATTTATAATATTAGTAGAATTTTTCTTAAATATATTTTTTTGTTTTTAAATAATTTATGTTCCACAGAGTATAATCTACTACACTATTCAGTCGAACAAGCTAGAAGAGTGGCTGTCATCTCCAGTCCTTGCCGAAGCCCTGAAGCCTATGAACGAGCGGTCGTTCGTAGACCTGGACCCCATATTCAATGTCAACCTGGATGAAGACTATGACTTCCGAGCTTCGGGCATCACGAGGTGAGAATGTTTTTTTTTATAATATTACTTTATTCTCTTATCAAATTTATTTATTGGCACACAAAACTATTTTTCTACATAAAAATGTCTCAATAGATAAAACAAGATACAACAACATGACTGGACAAATATATAGTGTAATGTAGTGTAATTAAGTGCACACAGCATGCTTAACGTAAGTAATAGTAAAAGAGAAAAAGAAGGGTTCCGTACAAACCTATAAGTACATAAGGAAAAATTCACCCATCAGTACAATCGAGTCATAGTTATGATAATTTTATTGCAAAACTAAATCCATTAAAATACAATATGGAAAGCCGGAAGAGCATAAAATGTGTGATGTAACAAAAAATTCAAGGTTTTCGCGATTTTTCCTTTATTTATAGCACAGATAAGAAGTTGCTTCGTGCCAAAGTTCAATATTCTGAGATCACGGCAAGTACCCTGTAGGAAAATTTACCGAAATTTGCGGCATAATCGGCTGTATCTTTCGATTGCGTTGGCATAGAAGTTTGATTTTTTGGCAGTATCAATAGATACGGTCCATTGAGGCTGTGAAAATATCAAATTAACCTGAGTATTTTATGTAAATTTCAGCTTGATATACTCCCAGGTGTTCCTGATAAAAAAGGCTTGTCTTGTCGTCGTTGTGATCCTTTGAGGGTTTCGTTATTACCTATAACTTACGGAACCCAATATGTACCCCTATATGCCTAAAGAAATGAAAATGTATCTTGTGACAGGAGCCGGTTCTGTGCGATGTACCAGGAGTGGATATCGCACTGCGCCGTGCGGCGCGGCGCCGGCTGGCGGCGGCGCGCCGGCAAGGACTCCGCGCTGCTGACGCTCTGCTTCGGCCTCAGTCTGGTGGGCAGGCGAGCCCTGGCCGCCGCCCAGCACCAGTCGGCCTCCAGGTATCTTATCTTGCTGCGGGGGCCGTGCATACGTCAGCACGACGAGCCTAAATGGTCCTTTTGTACTTACCCCCTGCCTTACTCACTTACAGCAAAGTCTCCAATGAAGGACCGCATAATCTTTAGAATGTCACCCGCTGCAATGTGCTAGTAGTCCTCTAGATCCGGAGTATGCCTTCAAGTATACTCCGCGCTCGTAGAGAAACTTTTTTCTTGAATGGCGGCGTAAATAGATGTGTTATTGTGAATCTATATTAAATTATGTGCAAGTGTGACCTCTCATTGCGCACTATTGTTGTTAAGACTCGCACATGTTACTGTACACAGAACGAAAAACGGCCTAGTTTCAAGTTGGTTGAAAGTACCATTATGTTTAAAAATATAATGGTACGGAACCCGACTTACACTTGGCCGGTAGTTTTTTCGTGATAGCGAACAAAACACATTCAAACTCACACTTTAAAATATTAGTATAAGGTAAATAAAAACTATAGATTATGATATAAATTATGATGATATATTTGAAAATAATTTGCAGCGTGGAGTTCTTCCTGTACGGGCTTCATTCACTATTTAAGGGGGATTTCCGCATCACGTGCGCACGCGACGAGTGGGTCTTTACGGACATGTCGCTGCTGCATTCAGTGCTAGCGCCCGCCATTAGGATGGCCTTGAAGCTGCATCAGGTGAGGTTTATGATAAGAATTTTTTTTTTTACAATAATTGAATTTCTGGCACAAGCTTTTATCGTTACTAGGAATATCTGGTGGCGTTACATGCGTGACACAAATTTATGTCCAGTTAACCATTACGGAGTTCTCTCATTGGGATCCAATCCTGGGTGCACTTCCAAGTTACTGTTGTCATAATAATACATTGTCAGGGGTAATAAAGATACATGCCAAATTTCAGCTCAATCGGGCACTGGGAAGTGAGTGAAATTTAGTTTGCAAGATTTGATTACAGACAATGAGACAGGTGAAACTTAAAATGCGTATAAATGGCTTCCCGGTGAATATTTATATCTCATTTAAACTTTGTTTTCCTATAAAATAAATAAGTGGTCATATAGACAGCAGCTACTGGTTTCTTCCCGCAGGACCACTTCATGTTCCCCGAGGAGTACGGCAACAGCTCGGCGCTGTACGCGGCCATAGCGCTGCACTCGCAGCGGCTGGTGATCTGCCACGAGGCGGCGCCCGCCTGGCGCTACAACGTGCTGCGCGGCGCGCCGCACCTGCTGGCTCTCAGGTACTGCTGCTCCTGAAGCAGCGCTGACCTGTTCCAGGAGTACGGCAACAACTCGCAGAAATGGATCTTTGTTCGTCCAGATCAAAAAGTTGATAGTTGAAGCGACGTTGATAGTCGCAAACACTGTCTCAGTTCCCGATTTTAAACGACCGCTTTCTCTAAGAACTGAACTTGTTATCTGGTATTATTAAATGTACGCAAACTAAACCAATATTGTAACATTGCAGACACGTGATGGACGAGGGCACAGACGATTATAAGATAATAATGCTGAACAAGCGCCATCTAGGTTTCCGCGTGATCAAACTGAACCGCGAGTGTGTCCGCGGGCTTTGGGCGGGCCAGCAGCAGGAATTGGTTTATTTGAGGAACCGGAACCCTGAGAGAGGGTCGATACAGAATGCTAAACAGGTAATTTCTCGAAAAGGTAAAAACGGAATACTTATAGGATTACTTCGTTGTTTGTCCGTCTGTCAGTCGAGACCTTTTTTCATGACTTTTAAGCTGGAAAAAAAATCAAACTTCTATGTTAACGCAATCAGAGAAACAGCAATTTAGATAAGCCGCATATTTTCAAACTGGCAACTACTGGCAACAGGATCGAAACCTAAAAGGTATTTCCAGTCGACCCTAATGGCATGAAGCATTTTTTTTTTAGCACATATAAAGAATAAATTCCGAAAACTTAAAAATTTTAGTTACATAACATATTTTATGCTCCTTTAATTAAAAAATATTTAAGAATGTGAAACCGAATATTCACATTCTTAAATATTTAATGAGAATGACTATTTTAAAGAATTTTTTATTCATTATTCCTATCTTTTGTTAGTTATCCTAGAAATCATTAAATTTCGTACCGACTTATAAAAATATCGATGTATCTTACAGGCTCTACGGAACATAATAAATTCTTCGTGCGACCAGCCGATCGGGTATCCGATCTACGTGTCCCCGCTCACAACATCGTATGCGGATACTTCGCCACAACTGTGTTCATTATTAGGCGGTCCCGTCACCGTCACTGCTATCAAAGACCGTGTTACAGCGCTATGGAGACGGTAAGTGCAATTTTAATTAATCTTTGGAGCAGTAGGTACAGTTATATAATATATTCGCCATAATGATCAGCCGATTGGATATCCGATCTTTGTATCTGCCGTCAACGGCAGCAAAAATTATGTTAATTATTAGGCGGGTTTGAGATTCCCCGACAATTATGAAATTAGTGTGACACAAGCACGTGCAGGCGGGTCACGCGATGTTAAGTGATCACCGCCGCCCATAGACAACTGCAACACCCGCGGGGTTACGGAAGCGTTGCCGGCCTATTTACAAGCCCCGCCCTCTCCAAATGGGGAGGGCGGGGGTTGTTGGAAGTTGGGCCTCCGGCTCTCCCACTCGCCGGACGGAGCATGGCGGCTGATAGCCGCCATTCAGGCGTCGGTCTTCTGTGGGAGTGGGGTACTTCCGCCGACGAACCGGCCCATTCATGCTGCAGGCTAAGAAAGCAAGCAGCAGGCTCCACACCACTGCCCACGGTATAGAGAAACATTCTGTGCGTGCGCAGAATCCGGCGGCGGTGCGGCGAGGGCTGCTCCAGCGGCGGCGGCGCGTGCGGCGACGTGAACGCGGCGGAGGCGGGCGCGGTCGCGCACGCGCACACGCCGCGCCACGCGCTGCACCTCTCCAGGACCTCCTTGGGTGAGTGCTGCACATGAAACGTCATTAACCCCCGCCACTAAACGTGGGGTGCTTAAAGTTTGACCTATATGTTTTGTATTTTTTTTTTTCTTCATTTACGTACATGCATAATATGATCACGCATTTTTCCCATAGGGGTAGGCAGAGATTACATTCTTCCACTTACTACTCTCCTGACATATTCCTCCACATTCATCAATTTTATACACGCACGTCAATTTAGGATTCTTCTGATCTGCCCTTTTTATTTATTTAATTTCATCGTCATTAGTTAAAGTTACAAACTTTTTTATAATAATCATAATAGATATGTTACTATTGTACATGGGAATGGACAATAATTCGTTTGATACAAATTACAGCGGGCACGCGCGGTAGTTTAGCCAGCGCTGGCAAACCGACGTCTTCGACACTGGCGTCGTCGCTCGCTGGGTTGCTGCGGGAACATCACGAGCGGACGCCCGAAGAAGCTGGTGAGTGGACTGAATAGTAATAATATTTTATGTGTTATTTATTGTCAGGATGAAGTTTTAATATTAGATTTCGTTTCAAAAAAGAACAAATTTTATATACCTAAAAAAAAATAAAAACTAATTTAATTTTACCGAATTTTTTCTCAGTCGCAATTAGAGAAATAAAATATGACGGTACGAAGTTCGCCAAAGCTTAACTAGAAAATCAAAAGTTTCACTGGAGGGTTAAAAGGGTACAGAAACACGGAATTATATGGGCTCCTTTTTATATCGGATACACCTATATAGTTACTTTTCGTAATTAAATCCGGAACAATATAATGCCGCTTAGGACTTGTGATATCTATGTGACGAGTGTAAGGGAGGACTAAGAAAGGACTTTTGGAAATTACACCTCAAACGAGGCGAAACGGGTGCAAAACTTTTATAGTAAAGAAATAAGTTCTATAGAAAGTAAATCTACACAAGCGAAACCGCGGGCAAGAGCTAGTCGATGATATAAACTCTCTGACGAAATAACGGGTATAGGGTAGTTTATCATACGTGTGTGGTGTGCAGCGACGGGTGCGGGGGCGGGGGCGGGCGCGGAGGGCGGGTCCCCGCGGCGGCGGCGTTCGGAGCTGGGCGCGGCGGCGCGCCGCGAGCGGCACATGCGCGCGCGCACCGCCGGCAAGGACCCCGCACGACATGTAAGCACCGCGCTATACTCATTTTATAAACTACGGGCTTTTTCCTGGTCTGCCACTCAGAGTTATTCAAGACAAACAAGCCTACGGTGCATCATATTTGTGTAACTCCAATGGTTTAGGCAGCGTACGCCAAGATAGCTTTCAGAGGACAGGTTTTTTTCCGACTCAATGTGCATGTATGGTTATATTACAACCAAAATTACATAAAATCATTAGAAATTGTAGCCTATATGTTATTTTGATGTATAACCTATATTACTGTAAAGTTTCATCCAAATCCGTCCAGTAGTTTTTTCGTGAAAGATTATATTAATGCTATATTTGGGATAGATGTCGAATAAATGTAGATCTCTTTGTGAACTTAATATTTGGTTGTGACATCCCAGCCACTGTATTTGAAACTAGCCGACCCGTGCCAACTTCGTAGGGCGTTAAAAATTAGCCTGTATCATTTCATGAATAGTGCTGCTTTCAGATCGTGAAAGAATTGTCATGATCGGTTCAATATCCACAATATTAAGTTTACAAAGAGAGTTTTATTATTTAAAGACATTTGTTCGACGGCTACCTTAAATATTGCGTTTACGAAAATAGTTTCTTATCGAACTTGTAGCAAAATAAAAGATTTTTAACAAAGAGCTATTTTTGCCCAACCATCGTAGAAGAATTTCAGATTTTTAACACACATATTTTAACGTAATCTATACAAACATTTATAAAGAGGTAAGCGTTTGTGAGTTTGTATGTTTGAGGTGGATAATCTCCGAAGCTACAGAACCGGTTTCAAAAATTCTTTCACCATTAGAAAGTTACATCATCCGAGATCGCTACCGAGAGGCATATATTACTTAACAGACAGATTAATCAACACTTATAAAGTAATCCGGGAAAAACAGCGGTACCGAAAATCTTTTCGTACGTGCGGAAGTTTCGTACACGCACAGTGGGGCTACACTGTGCGTGTAAAAGAGCGGAGCGCAGCTAATTATTTTATATATTTTTTACAATTGCAACATTAGTCAGGAACCCAATTGTGTGCAGGCTTCGGCGTCGTCGGGCGGAGTGTGTGGGGGAATAAACGGGGGAGGGGGCGCGGGTGGGGCGCGAGTGTGTGGGCGGGCGGGGGTGCCGGCGTCGTTCCGGCTGCTGGCCGCCTCCGACCTTCGCCTGCTATCCGTCTGCGTGCACCACGACCACGCACAGGTACCGCCCCCCACCAAACACTCTAGATTTTATTTATCACCTATCTTTAAAATAACCTTCTTAATGATAGGCTTTTTCACCAAACGAAGCATAGACACGAAAATGCTCACATTGAAAATATGATTTTCTGTCTGAGTTGTGTAAGAAATTTCATTCATGCACAATTATTGGCACAAATGTATTTCACTTGTACTTTAAATTAAAGATCAGCACGTGGAAACAAAATTATGCTGGTTTTCTAGTAAAATAGATTTTAAATAACGAATTTAGTTGTTTCTATCTATAACTTTTAAACAAAAATTTAACATAAGAGTAGTAACTTCAAATCAAAGTGTAACTTCAAATTACGTTTTCAATATTTTTATAAAAGGAACAGGTTTGTTTTCTATCTGTGCGTAGAGTTAAGGAAACAAAGCAAAAATTTTTGAGGAAAATAAAGATACAAAATTAATTAAATAAAAAAATTAAAAACCAAACTACACAATATAACAAAACACACGCCAAACTAACCCCTCTTTTTGCGTCGAGTGTTGAAACATAGCTAAAAAAACTCGATTAAGTCAACAAAAAGAGAATTATCCAAATCGGTTCATCTGTTCGCTCGGACACATACACGTCAAACTTACAACAACCCTCTTTTTACGTCGAAAAGAAAATGGATTTAAACATATGGCAAACTTTTCAGGGATCGATGGATAACGGCTGGGAAGGTGCGTGGAGGGAACAACCGCGCCGCGCAGCTAGCGCTAAAGTAAGTAAATTCAAATAACTACGTTTTACCCTAGAGAGGATGTACAATATTAAATTATAATTTATCATATAATAATATTATAATTTTTAATCATCAGGTAATTACAATTTTTTTTCTAGTATTATATACGTTCTAGGTTTTGCACGCGGCTTCAGGTCCTAGGGTAAAAGAAAGAGACAGAAAAGTAGCCTGTCACTCTCCGGCCCTTCTACTATCTCCACAAAAAAAATCACACTAATACATTACTCAGTTTTGGCGTGAAAGACGGACAAACAAACACAGTCCCATTTATAATATTAGAATATAAATAAATATTTTGCTAATAAAAATAAAATATTTTGTCATCTTTATATTTAAATGACTATCATCTGCACTAGGTGATAGGTTCACGCGCGACAGCGGGAGCGGGAGCGGGCGCGGGCGCGGAAGCGGCTTCAGAACGAGGAAGCGAGTCATCGTTGTCGTCACTAGCGCCGTCAGGGCTTGATTTGTCGCTGCCCGACTGCAAGATCATCGCCAACAGGAACGCCAGGCAAGACGACCAATTTAAAAGGTAGATCATCCCTCCTCCCCTCCTTGTACGCATCGCACTCTGTAATATTATATCTAGCTTTTGTCCGCGGTTTCGCGTGGTTTTTGGTCTATTTGTTACTCTGTTGTATAATCTTTATTAAACACTGCACGAATTTCGCCACTACTAATGTTGCGAAAATAAACTTTAAACGTCGTAAAATGAATATAGTTAGCGATAATTTTGACTAACTTAACCACTCTCATTAAGAGGCGATGCGTACATTTTTATTATTATTTTTACTCATTTATCGATTTACTAATCTATCGGTCTTTCTTGCGATTCTCCAAGTAATCCTCATTTCGTTAATTTAATTTATCACATTAATTCTATAGTTGCATGAAACAAATCATTCTTTATCCTTGATTACATACATTTTGACTTTTTTTATTTGGTAATTTCAATTTAATGGATACAGAAGGAAGTTTAAAAAACATACATTAATAGATAATTATAGGAAATAAATTTTATCCGTTTACACTAAACAATGCCTATCGTGTTTAGGCTACTCTTAGCTAACATAAACCTAAAGCATATAAAATGCAATCTTAAACCTTAAAGCGTTGATTACTTCTTTTTAACCCTAGACCCAAAAAAGGGGTTTTATAAGTTTCACGTGTGTGTGTTTGTCATCCTATCTGTGGCATCATAGCTCCCAAATGAGTGAACCGATTACAATATTTTTTTTGGTGGAATCACATTTGCCCAAATTCCGATGACTTGATAGACATATGCCATTATTTTTCTTTGAACTTTTTGTTATAGCACTCCTTAAATAGTGTAGCTTTCTAATTAAGAAAGAATTTTCATGATCGGTTTAGTATATCCGAAATTACAAACAAAGTTATTAACTTTACCTCTTTATAATATTAGTATAGATTCTTGTTATTTTTATATTTATTGAATATTCCTCCAGGTACTTCGTAAGCGAGGGCACATCCAAAGATTTGTCAAAACTGAGCAAAGAGATTCGTCACGAAAGGGCGAGTTACCGAGATCTGACCGGCCGATATATAGAGAAGCCGGAGGCCATACCTTTAAAGGAAACCCACTACTCTGACCTCTCGAACAAGGAGACTGTTTTAAAAAAGGAACCGAAGAAAGACAAGAAAGAAATTAAGACGAAAATAAAACGCTCGGATTCAGGTCGTAGCGAGTTGAAAATGAACGTGAGTGTGGGCAGTAAAGTGTTGATCATAGAGCCTTTGGGGGTGTATGATTGTATAAATTTGGGGAGGAGAATCGATGTCCAGTGGCCCTCGGAGCACCAGCGGGAGAGGGGCGGCCGGAACTTCTGGGGGAGTTGGGTGCCCAGCGCTGGGATGGATGGACTGGTAAGTTTTATATCTATTTTCATTATTAACCAATTTTTTCTGATTGTGATCCGGCTACATTAAATTGAATTTTTACGAACTCACAACCAACTGTATAAATTAATGTCGTAATCAAATTTATAAAGCAACAAATATTAAACCAATTGTAATTTCTAGATATGTAAGCATATAGCGTTTTAAACCTTTTTATCCTCTGTTTTACCAATGTTGAAGAAAATTATAAGTAATAGCGATTGTTTTTAATACCTCGTAAGTCATCGCCGCTCACACTCCAACGTTTCTTTGGTCTTCTAGTTTTAAAATAATATATATATTGTCAGTTTATTCCTTATTTTAAAAGGTCGTGCACAAATGGACCCCCAACCACCGCGACCCCAAGCTCCGCTCGCACGTAGACAAAAGCATACTGCTTATACAAATCGACGACAAATTCGTGCCTATCGCCGAAAACTGCGTGCAGGACCTGGGCGACGAAGTCTGAACCATACGTCGAGGTAACACGGTCGATATTACATTACCATGCGAAGCAAACGCACGCTCGTGAGGTTAGCTGTGTGCGGATTCGAGTCGCCTCCTAACTTCACAGCTAAAATGGTTCGAATTTATATGCGTAGCTTATGTAGACTTAGCCGAATAATTCAAATTGAATTGTGTTATAAGAGTTAATGACGGCGGTGCATTTGAGTCTGACATTGAGATTAACGAATTTTTAAATGTTTGCAAATAGTTGCGTCACAAACTTTTGTTCGTCAGAAAAGTAGTTGAAAATGTCATGAACACAATGTTTCTTGTTTTTTTAATGAGTGGGATACGTGGATTTAGAAAAAAAATTGACTGAATGAAGTAGGTGCATTCTGTGTACCACTGTGTAAAGTTTTATTCTCTGTAACATTATATACACACATATCATGCTGTTTTGTACCAGTAATTCGATTCTGGAGGATTTTTGCTTTAAGAATTTGAAAAATAGCAACGACTAATACGCACGTCATATGAAGACTTTTTTAAGCTAATTTTACTGGAATTATTTTTAAATCCACTCAGTTTAGTTAAATTACTGAACCAGCCTTTCAGAATACATAGATCACTTATAAGTTTTTTTTTTTAGAATTTTATTCTTGGGTTGCGCTGAGGAACCGTGTTAATATGACAAGATGCTTCGTTGTATGTGGGTAGATTTAAAATAATAGCTTTATTCATGTAAATATGCTCTGTATATAGTGTAAAAACGTGTAAACATTTGTATATTCATCTCTTTAATGACAAAAGTATGGATACTTTGTTAGTTAAAATAAAATGTAAGTAAGTGTATTTAGCCTTTTTTATTTTTGTTATTGATTTTTTCCCTAAATTTTGTTATAAGTAAAACTTTCTCCAAATATTTCGTAGTCTGTCTTCGACACCAAATGAATCATTAAAAAGTAACGTGTATATTTATATGTCAATCGTAAATTAGTTAATCACGAGCGATGTCATAATTTTTTGATATTTATGAATGAAAATATTTGTAAGAAAATTGGCACAAATCTGAAATTATGACTGAGACGTGTACTAGTTTCTTAATATTTATTCGACATCACTGTTGTTTGTTATGTGTAAAGTGATCCATTTTATATCTATTCATTGTTTTGAAACGAAAATGAGAATATTATAACGCGTTGATTTTTGTGAATTTACGGGGATTACACGAATTAAATTATTATTAATGTTACTATATTTATGTATGTTTAGGTCAAGATAAATGTGGTTAACAAAATACGACAAAAGAAGCAGTCTTCTAACTTTATTCAATCTTAATTGATTGTCACAGAATCAATACTTTGAATTCTAATTCGTAAAAAAATAATTTACATGTTTCATTCCGTTCAATTTTGCCTTACCGCATTTAATCAAATATTTATCTTAAAACCTTCCATTTAAAGTTCTCATTTAATGTAGCCTAGCACTGTTTCAACCATATTTTCCATAACTAAATAAATATTTTCACTTTATCAAAAAATCTATATAGATTTTTATTAATCATCTTTAATGTGTTGGTTTGATACACAAGCAAGCGCATAATTACTGTTAACTAAAAAAAAAAACCAAATTCTGAAAATAATAATACCACTTATGTGATTTTAAAGTTATAAATTACATTTATCTGTTACGTTATTTGTTAGCTGTAAGTCGACAGATCGAGAAAGAAAGGAGATTTCAAGATCTACTATTTACATATAAGGACTAGGCAAATAAACTTATCAAATTATTTATAATTACGCCCTTTTTGATTTAAATTCTTGGTTATGTGATACAAATTCGGCACCAGAACTGATTCAATTTTATATATAAAATCAATAATATTTCTTGCTCTCTGTTGACACAGAAAAATGGAATAAGAACTCTACAACAAGTCCTCAAACTCAAACTTTTTCTGCATGTTACATTACAAATTAATAAACGCGAAGTACCCACGTTATTAACCACATTTAATGGTTCCGCGTTTGTGAGAAAACTTGGGCAGGTTCTTTTACAGGTCTTTGGAGGTTTTTAACAGACGGTAAATATATTTCTGCGACACTTTCAAACCTACGTTATGACACTCGTGTCGCTTTTGGCGTCCGTTCGTATTTTCATTTATTTCCTAGGGATTTTTAAAATTATATGATTGAACTGGGTTTGAAGTAACATAATGAATGGGCCAGAATTAACAATAGATATTGCAATTTCATTATTTTTATAATCCCTTAGTAATAGAAACTTTATTATTACCCCTTGGTAATAAAAATAATTTAACAAAAAATTTTAAAAAAATTGTAACCGTGCATTGAATACATACAGATATGTATTTTCTTGTTCTACCTATTATTCAATGTTTCTTCAACGCCAATAATAAAAAGTTTTCGATTCCGATTCATTCCGTTATAATTTACATTAGTCCTTATGCTGGGATAATTAGAGTCGAATTTGCAATAACTTTATATTATATGTATTGTTGACGTTACCTACATAATGTAATATGGCGAGACAAATGCGAACGGACTTCATGAAATGTATTCTCAAGTTGCCTTAATATATTTTAGACTGATTTTTTATAATCGTGAGCGTATCTAAGCCAATAATATGTATGAATAAATAATTGTTAAGATGTATCGAGCTCGTTGAATTTTTTAAACTTAAAACATCGCAGTGTACTTATGCTCCAATTGTGGCAGTTTTTCATATTGTTTTTAACTAGTATCATGTTCGAAGTCTACAAATGGATATTTGTTGTAAAAATACATGCAATGTTACTCAAAATTTGATTGAATTCTTGGTGTGTATTAATGCTTTTGGCTGTAATTTTAATTAATTGGTACCTATATAAATGTGTTTGAATGTAATCAGAATTTCTATAGTAAATAAGTTTTTGAAAATCTGTACAATCCGTCCGAAGACGCGTTATCTGCATATTTATAATATAATATATTGTTTTATTCGGAATGCATTATCTAAAACTTAAGCATATGCAGTTAATAACTATTTCAATAGGCAGTGAGTGAAAACCGCCGTTAGAACTGTTGAATTATGTTACATTTATTTATAAATTATCGAAGTAATATCCACAAATAAAATGGTATGTGGAATATATAGTGTTTTATTTATTGGGGCAATGAACCGAGCTCACATTATTCCGCAAACGGTATGTTATTATAGTATTATACTATAATATCTGATTATTATGTTACACTTCACAAAAAAACTTATCACATATTTAGCTTTGAGCTATATCATAGTTTTGTTTTAATTTGGTATATATAAAATAAGCCCTTACGCTTATAAAGCAGTTTTTATCTAGTTTAAATATATGTAGATAAAATTTATAGTGGTATGGAGCCACTACTAGTAGTGGTATGGTGCCACTACTTGTAGTGGTGTGGAGCCGTGGAGCACGAATGGGCCGGCTCGTCCGGGGAAGTACCACACTCCCACAGAAGACCGACGCCTGAGTGGCGGTTATCAGCAGTCATGCTCCGTCCGGTGAGTGGGAGAGCCGGGGGCCCAACTTCTCCGCCCTCCACATGTGGGGAG
>JADGIL010024531.1:25227-47566 GCA_020352625.1 Cactoblastis cactorum | reverse complement strand
CTTTCTTTTATATATATAGATAATAGTTTGACTCTAACTCTCTAAAAACAACTACTATTTTTTTTATGTATTATGCTATAGTACCTACCTATCTAGTATTTGAAAGGTATATTTTCGTATATCCTTGTACAGCAATATTTTTGATTTATCACGCAAATGATTTAAAATTAAAACCAATAATAAATTTAACATATAATACAGTTTTAAAATTAACATCAAGTTAATTTAAATATCACGTTTTAAAATGTGAAAAAACAATCGTAACAAGGCTTGACTTGACAAACGAATACTCACAAATACTTTTTACAAGCTTTAGAAATGTTGAATCTAAGTTATTCCAAGTCCGTCGCAGTCTTCTATTGTTCCGGTTAATGCCTCTATTTATTGTAATGCAAACATGATGCCAATTTCGCCTGGCTGCATTCATTCGTGCTTAGCTAAGCTCCGACATGAAGACTACGGGGTCATCGACAGTGAAACGAACATACTTTGCAAAAAAAATGACCAAATGCGAGTCGGACTCGTGCACGAAGTGTTCCGTGTATATTTCTATGTATAAAAAAGCACTTTTATTATTTGGAGCACCGCCTAAATTATGAATTTTATTATGTTTGTAGTACTTTTTGTTAAAGCAACAACAGAAATACATCATTTGTGTGTATATATTATTTGAGCGCAAAGATTGAAGTTTTCCGATTTTTTATAGGTATGATTCAAAGAAAATATCATAATTAATCATTGAAATGTATATATCGAAAGAGATTTCCTACCTCCTTCGCTTGTAAAAATTAAGAGAAGATAATAAAGGTTATTTGTAGTTGGTTTATATAGATAGTTGGTTAATTTCCCTACATCCTACTTGCCTAAGTATCGCCAGTCAATTGGCTTTTAACCCCAAAATCTTGCCCACAATAAAGGTTCTATACTTAATTCATGGGCAATTTATATACCTATTGACCACGCTATTGACTTTGTCAGTTAAGCGAGAAGATCCTTTTGTAGAATACAAAAGGATGAAGTTTCCAATTTCATAATTTTATCAAATACGAGTACACACATAGCAAGATATTTTTCTTAAGAAATTAAATGTTTTACGCAGTATGTATACATATTTGTTATGTATGTATATATAGGTATATTTTATACACTTACACTACCACTAAAATGAATAAGTACCTAAGTATTATTCTTAGTTCTTCATTTTTTTACTTCATATAAGTATTTTTATTATTTTGGCACAAACTGAAAACCAGCGCTGTGACTTTTAGGCGTAATATGAGTTGTTCCCTTTTTTCCGAATAAAATTTTTTTTTTCTTGCTATCAGCATTTAAAAATTTGTTCAGAACCTTAGTTATACTGAAGGCTATTACCTACCTATATTTTAAAACTTTCTTTCTTACAGGTTTCACAGTGGCTCCCATTAATCCTAAATCTGGAGCCGGTTCCACTAGCAAAAGTGGGGCCGGACTCGGAAAGATGCAGTCCACATTTGGCAAAAGTACCTCATCATATGGAAAAAGCGACAAAAATATAGGTAAAAGTAGTGGAAGCTCACTTATGCCAAAGATAAGCAAATCGTCTATGCCATCTTTAGGAGGAAAGAGTTCTAGTGGATCTACAGGTGTCGGAAAAAGCTACCCATCATTTACTCCACCAAAAAGCAGCAAACCCTCGGTCAGTCTGGGTATAATATGGATCCCAACGAGAAAAAATAAGAAAAAAGAAACTGTTTACAAGCCCCATAACAACAAATATGATTATTCAGACAAAACGCCATCAATGTACAAATTGTAAGTTAACGGATTTGCTCAAACAATTACTTGAATGTTTATTAAAACACTAGCTTTTGCCCGCGGCTTCTCTCGCGTAGAATGTGGTCGTCCACTTAGAACTACCCATCCAAGACGATCAATAATACGATATATCATCTTAGGGTAACTTTAGCGATGTAGGCGGCGTACGCCAGCCGCATTGGATAAAGAGTAAGGCGATCATGAATGCAAAATCGTATGCGAAACATACGTTTTTTTGAAAAGTCATATTTTTAGAAATTTTGTAACTCGAAAAATACTACTTATGTAAAAATTAATTCCGTCATTTTTATCAGGTTTTAAGTTAATATGCTGTTCATCGTCATCAAGACGACAATTACTAACATTTGTTTTAGTGGTTTTTGTCCCACTTGGCAAAGCTTGGAAGAATTCCTTGTAGTAGATATTTTGAGTAAAACTTTAATGCTATATGAATAAAACCATAAAGTAAAACACAAGTGTGATTTCCTCAAAAATAAAGTTGGCTACAATGAAGGAGTTGTGGGTTGTTTACAGGGATTAAGTGCCGACATAAGTAACTAAATTTTAAGTTAATTAAAATTACAGTAAGTGGAGGAATCTAGTCTCTGTCTACCCCTATGGGAAAAAGGCGTGATCATATGTATGTTAATTTTAATTCACCCTTATCAGTCACTTAGCAGGTCTCTAGTCACAAGTGGTAAGTAAACGATTAAGTGAATAAGTAGAATAGAATCGATTCTGCTTTTAGCATAATATTAGTCTATATTTGCTTAGTAACCGCCCCTCCCGCACCGTGCGTATTCCCCGTAGGCGTGGAATTTACTTTTACTTTTAATTCCCATGTGAACGACCTAATTTTTCGAAGTACCAAACTAAATAAAATTTAAGTTAAAACACATGTAAACACTCGACTACTTAAAAATAAGTCAATCACTTGCCTACTTAACACGCGTAAACGGGATATGTTGATCAAAGAATATAAGAAAAAAACCTAGAATGAATATAAAGCCAAAGCCACTCGCGATACGTCATCCAAAATTTGTAGGTGTCTTTCTAGCCTATAATAGCAGTTAGTTGTGAGAAAGGGACACCTACAAATTTTGGGTCCTCTCACGGCAACGTTAGGTATTTATAAAATGACTTATTACAAAAATAAAGTTAATGTTATATTTCTGTAGGATTGTTGTTGAATGTTATTTTTTATGATTATTTTTATATCGAGCAACCTATTTTTTTTAATCTTTGGGATTGACATTGACTTGACTTTTGTAAACTGTCATATTGCCGCTTTTCCAAGAAGAAGCTTTGTTTTGTTTCTGTTCGGACTCCGTCAACAAGGAGGTCGTTTATGTCATATCATTATAACTAATTTTTCTTTTTTTATAGAAGTGTTTGATAAATTCAGTGTATTGCAAAATAATTAAGAATTCAACTTAAACTTTCTAATATATAGATATTGTATTGAAGGTCGAATTTAATTCAAGTTTTTTACTTTTAAATTTCTTCTCTGAACTTTTTGGTCGATGATTTTGTCGCCTTCAAGATGCAAGAGAACAACTTTCAGACAATCATTAGCACATGGCGACGTTTGTCTGGAGAACAAACAGAAACATCTACTTTAGTGAGGTAATTTTGAGTCTCATAATACGAACAGGCTTTTATAGTCCATTGTTTACGTTTTTCCAATCGATAATGTGTATTGTCGTGCGGTAATTTGATCTACTTTTGCATTATCGAGTCAGCATTCGGGTTCGTGTCAAGTCGGCATTACCAAATATTTCTGTTGAATACGATTTATAAAGCGTTTTTATGTGTATAATTTCTAGTATGTCGGGAGACTCTCCTGATTACGACTTGTACAAAAAGAATAAAGACGAAGAAGCCAACTTACTGGTTCCTGAGAGGAACAAAGCTCCACTAGCCACAATCGCAAGTGCTGAAGTAGCTGTGGCAGCAGTTGATGTTCTACCACCAGAAAATGTAGGAACAAATCCAGAAGAGAAAGAGGAATTTCTCAAATTTGAAAAGGATGAAAATAGGGTAGGTACTGTGCTTCATTATGTGTTTCTATATTTTAAAAAAAATATGTAAGTATCTATATTATTAAATGGATGATAAAGAGTAAATCTAAAACAACACAAAGTATTAGGGAAACCTTTTGAAGTTCCTTTTTACACTCATGATCCATTGATAAAAAACAATCATTGCATCTGGCTAACAATAGGACTGATGAATGAGTATGTGAAAGACCATGTTTTGAATTGAATTAATTTGAATTTGAATTAAGTTTTAACTTTCAGNNCTGAAAGTTAAAACTTAATTCAAATGTGGGGATGTTGAGAATTAGTCTTAATTTTGTGAATAATTTTAAACTCCATATTTTAATAATACAACAAGGTTTCAAATAACAAATATTGTGAATTGTTTTCTACTTTCTCCACTCTATGGTGACAGAACAGCATGTACGCCACTATCATCTTTCTTGGGCCTGTTTCCTATATTGACACCTCCTACTTGTATCGTCCAGTATACTATTATCTATAACCATTCATATTCAGATTATATACAACAAATATCATTGTCTCTCTCGAAAGTGTCAATACCTTCCCAGTCTATTATTATTAAGTTTTTTTTTAATGTACCCTGCATTTAAAAAAAAACGATTTAGGTTAGTATCCCATAACACAAGTCTTGAACTTATTTTGGAGCTAACTCAATCTGTGTGAATTGTCCCTATATATTATTATAGATTACACTTTTGTAATATCAGCAATAAAACAGCAACTTTCTTCTTTTATTTTATAGTATTTTAAGTAATTTTTCTCTGACGATCCTTTCACATAAATATCTATATCAAATCTCGAAAGATAGCCTTATCCGTGTCCAGATACTTTTAGTGGTTTTCTGTTCTTCTCCGTGATGTCAAGGACAGGTTCCATTGTTATCCCTAGAGTAGGGCTTAAACTGGTAAAATGTTAAAAAAATAAAAAATTGTATTCTCTTATAGGATCAAAAAGTCCTGCCAGAGCTTCATAGTATGAGATAAAACCTTAACATTGCAGTAACTACACTGATCAGATCTCTTCACCTTCCTGTCTGGTATAAGTTCTGTAGGCGTTATTTTAGGCATGAGCCCTTATTGGTGGGAGATCTAGTGGCTGGACCACCCTATGTTTATTTAACATGATGTACATATGTCATCTCGCCTTCTCCACTAGCAAAAGGTTGACACGTTGGTGTTTAACACTGTGACGCTTAGAAATCCTGTAATAGTAAGTCATATAACGACTTCCTGCAACAAAGGGATGTGATTAGTGATGTGCAAGCTGTAGAGTCGGTCTCAAACTTATTGGCCTAGTAAGCGTAGATATAATTTAATAAATTCTTATCACCAGTTTACAGTTACAAACACAAAAATAAATTTACCTACATAACACCCCATTTTGGGTTCGCCACAGTTGAGAAAAATATTAATCAAATTTTCGACTTTTGTCTAAGTTTCGGTTTCGACCAAAAAGCCTAAGTTCGGTTTCGGCGAAAAAATCCAGTTTCGTTCGAAGACTAATAAATACATATTTATTATTATATGTACTTTACTATTGCAGGATGGTTCTGGTGATACAAAAGAGAAAGAAGATGGAGATGACAATTATCTAGAGAACAAAGCCAGTGAAAGGAAGTCTGAGAATAACTGGGATAAAGACAAGCTCGGTGACAATGTAGACAGTGTCTACTTAGGGCACCCTCCACAGCAGAAACCATGCTCCATAGCATCCTCTGTTGAAGAAAAAGACTGCTGCATTGAATGCCTCTATTACACCCTCCAGTGTTGTGACTGTGTTCTGATGTAAAGTAAAGATTATTACTGATAGAAATTGATGCAACCCAATAATTGTAATGATTTGCTATAAGAATTAGATCTGATGTTTTTTCATAATTCTATAAATTTATTCCAAATTAATTATACACTATCGATCGCCCAATTTGTAAATGAATAGATTTAATCATAAAATTATAGACTGCATCTTTTTTTGCATAATTTCATCATTATATTTGATATGTTTCATATCTGAATTAATTTTTACTAGTAAATTCATACTGCTGCTTATAATTTACAGATCATTACGTAAGTTCTTTTATTATAATTTTATAGCTAAGTTGCCATTTGAGATGTATAATTATTTAAGACTTCTAAACCTCATGTTGTTAGATTTGTTTCAATGCCTATTTTTACTACTTGCCATTTTGTTTTTGATATCACTATTAAGATTTAACATTTTAGTCTAATCTAATAACGAAAGTACAGAGAAATTGTTTATTAAGATTAGAGCCTTTGCATTCACTTGATGACATTGAAATATCTATATCTTTCTTTTGCGCAGCTATCCTTAGTCTACCTAGTTTTAGATAGATAATGATCTTATTTTGATAACATCTCGCTTCTTTAAATTAAAATAAAGGGTATAAAATGCTAATTTTGGGTCAAACAAATTGATAAAGCATAATTTGTTATCTGTCAGTTACCTAGTGGAAACGGGACTGAATGATACCATCGATTTTCCGGTATTCTAATTTGTGGTTATCATAATATATTCTTTTTGGCATCAGGCTTTATCTCATCAATTACTTTATACATCCCACATATACACATGTGTGCTATACAAGCGCCCAAATTATCCATTTATATTTTCTATATTTGACAAGTATACTTTATAATTAAAATTACATTCCAGAAAATCATAAGACTTAATACATTCGTACATAACTGTAGTAAATTATATTTTTCTACACATGAATTTATATGTTTTTTGATACTTAGAATGTATACATAAATTTAGTAGTTTCTTTAACTGATATAAGGAAACGAAATTGTATTAATTCTCTATTGCTTTTTTACATTCTGTAAAGTTTGCAGATGTTGAATAATTTTTGAATTTTTGTATGTTGGGATCAAATACTAACAAACGGTCCCTTGTATTTTTGTGACAAAACTTGTTAAACTCATCGTTTAATTAATGAGACAGTATCCATTATATATGTTTAATTTTGTACTTTATGTTATGGAATAAACTTATTATAAACAAAAGCTTTTTTTTATAAATAGCCAGGAGAAATTTGTTTTAAAATATCTGATGAACATCTTCATAAATTTACCTTATAGAGATTAAGGGAAATAAAACGAACACATTTTTAGTAATAAAATTGTCTCTCAAATTTTACATTGATTTCTAGGATATTTATAAAAGATGGCAGTTACTCTCCTACTATTAACAAAGCTGCCTATTTCATATAAATAAGGAAAAATCACTACAATTATAACCACTGTAAAGAAGCACAACATTAGTCAGCGAATAATAAACCTACAAATTTTGCAAACTAAATATACAGTTACGGTGTATGAATAAAATTCAGTATATAAGTGGTGCATATTCTCGAACCATACATTAAAATTTAAAGTTTACATGATTGCTATTTACATGTAAAATTTTTAGATGATGCTGTGCACAGGCCACACTATGATTTTAGTATCGCAATTCTTGGTAACTTATTCATCAATTTTATAGATAAGATTTACAAATACAATTCAATTATAACAGATTAACCAGCGATACCATGCCTGTTAAGTACATTTTGATATAGACCATACGTAGACCGGTTTACACAGGTAAACATAATTCAGTAAATAATATAATACAATACTTGAAAACTATACCTAATCCATTCATGTCATAAATTATAAACTTATTTATGTATAATAAGTACATTTGGTAATTGGCGAATAGAAGAATACATGTCAAAAGCAAAAAAAATACAATTGAAAGCCTGAAACATTATCACTCATATACATTAAACTTTGTGTGTTTTAAAAATAGTCTATAATTATTACGTATAAAAAGCATAAATAAAAACAGCAATTACTGGTTACCACCGAGATTGAAGAGTTCGACGAAATATTTACGATTCCATATTATTATGTACACGTTTTATTTAAAATTAGGTATAAATATAAATAACATTAACTTACAATACATTGTCTTATAAACGGAGGTAATATAAGATATCAAATGACCCCCGCTTCATAAAATCGCATAATGACTAAATTTTGATTTGGTGATGGGCCGCATTATAACAATATTTTGTACATAATATGATTGAAAACATTTCATTTTTTTCACCTATAATTTTTTTTACCTTTTACCATTTCACTTATAAATGTTATATGAAACTAGAAACAAAAATAAGGTAACCAACCATATTTTATTCCTTTTCAAAATATGCAAGTTTTCATATTCAATTTTAATTATTAATTCTGGCTCATTCTAAAAGGATGTAAGCGACTTGTGACGTCACGAAAACGGTCTTATATGAAAAGAAACAGTGCCTGGTTTTGGAATAATAATATGGATAAATAAATCGACAAAAAAAATATATATATTTTTTTTTTGATACAGGTAACGATAAACGAGAAATGGTATTTTTTATTTTAGGGGTTCTGAAAAAAGAAATGTCATCAATTATATTAATGTCTATCATGAACAGAGACGTGGTTGCGAGAGGCACCAGTTTCGCCAACCAATTAGATTTTTCACTTTTGATAACATTCTGAAGGTTGGAAAAAAAGTATCTAAGTACACATGCACAGAAAAATAGATGAAATCATTAGCATATTGAAAGTGGAAGATAATTAAATATCTTTAACAATACACAGAAGAAAAAATCGAAAAATCACTTAAACCAAGTCAACAGATAAAAGAACAATAAAAATCTTCCCTGGAAACTGATTGTTGGTCCGACAACTTGGATGAAGCAAAAGGATGCCAATCATCATAGCTACTTAAAAAAAGTAGATGTTTTGACATGGCAGAATAACCGCTATACACTGAAAGGAAATCAAGGGTTGGGACTTGCGACAAATATGAAAATGACCTCCAAGGGCTTCTTATTAAGACTTAATAAAAATTAAAACGTGTTTAAACAAAAATCCCCTTCCTTACTTTAAATTCGTCTTTAGATATAACGACACACATATCGATGTATTCGGAACTTTTAATAACAAATTATTTTATGGTAGATCAATTTAAGCGAAATCAGTTCTGTATACATAATTTCCATGATAAGTCAGAGCTAATATATCTCAATATACTAGCTAGATGCACCACGATATATATGGTCTAGTCACATTATAAAAATTTTCAATTTGAGTTATTATAAAATAGACGTATCGTTATTTTTTTTAATACGAGCGAATACACTAAATCATTATTTAAATAATATCTTCCTGACGATTTAAGATTAAAAATGCTAAAGTAATATGTGAATATATTGCCACACAATCAAAATTTCTACAACGAGAAGAACAAATAAGATATATAAATGGTCACACCTAAATACCACAGTCTACTCAATATATTATTCATTCAGTCTTTTTCTGTACAAATATAAAATGTCCAAGATTTACAATTTCAATTAAAAATGACCTAGATAATATCTTTGGAAGTTAATTGTTATATATAGGTAGTGGGTGTGCCTCTGAGTTCATAACATATTGGTTCAGGTCGATGAGGTGTCTGTCGTCGCTAAAAAGAAGGTACAAATATTTTAAAGTTTCAGAGAGGAAAAAAGATTCCATCATATCGCGCTGCAGAGGTTTTTCTGACTTCACATTTGCCAACGACGTGTATCCGTTGGGCACTTTAGCGTGTTTTTCAAACCCCTGGAAACGAATACATATACAAATTATAATAATTAACTCAATCTCCTTCAGGATAGCTATTGTGGCAAGCTGATGGCGAGTAGCGACTCTACGGACCTGAGCATCCCCGGGAGAAATCTATTCCTCACCTCCGGCATTCTGTCCATTCCTTGCCAGAGTGGAGTTACGAGTATGTTTGAAAGTTGGAAGTGTCTTTCATTCGAAATCAAAAGACAACCGAAAAAAGACGAACTTTGCAGGGATTATGAAATGCAGGAGAGTGAAATATTAAATATCAAAATAAAATATGAAATTTACTCCATTAATACTTAAGCATCATCTTTATATATGTATAAAGGAACAAGGGTGACTGACTCATCAACACCCAGCCAAAACTATCCAATCTATGAACTTAAAATTTGGACAGCAATATTATGTTCTCACGTAGTGCTCAGATAAGAAAGAATTTTTATAATCATCATGCCTTAAAGAAGTGAAAAGGGGTGTCGAAGTTTGTATGGGGAAAAAATAAATCTTTACCGATTGAATTAAATTTGACCACGAATGCTACGAACGCTTTTTTATAAAAATAATCAAAGGTGTGTATCAGGGTTTTTCGAATTTTTTTTTCTTTTGGGGTTAAAAGGGGACAAAAAAATTTCATATATGGATCATATAAATACTATGAAAGATATTACAGATTTTAAATTATACACCACTTTATAAAGAGGTAATGTACTTTGTTCTTTTATTAATGCCCAACGAAGTGGGCCCGGTCAGCTAGTACATACATATATCGATACAGTTTAACCTTTTCCGGTCTCGTTCGGTCTTACAGAGCAAGTTCTACATTGGTGTGGGTCGACTTGAGATGTTTTTTAAAGAAAATAATACTAACTTGATAAATCTGCCAGCCCCAATCCTGGTAGGTAGTGTTGCCAGTAATCTGATACATGTACCATAAGCTCTCAACGTACTCTGGTCGCAGAAGGCTGTGGGCATCTGCCGTTTTCGTGTACATGTCATTAGCACTGCTAGCCTGCGGGTTTAATAAATAAAAATAAGTAAAGAAAAGTAAGCAGACGTAAATAATAGACAAATAGTTTAGTACACAGAGACGAATCCTGAATTTCGGAATGTTATGGATGCCTCATTATGAATTAAGCTTTCAAACCACAATTTTTAACGGACTGGTAGCTGTTAATAATTAAATGCTGGAAGCGAAGGAAAAACGGCTTTACAAATATTCATTATTGCTATATGCATGATTGGGTCGGCTCGTCCGGGGAAGTAAAACTGAACTCTCAGAATTTCAACTCTCAACTATGCATATTTCGACTATGCATTTCTGTGAGAGAAAAAGTCCAAAGGCCGCATGCCTCATCAATCCTCAACCCAAAAAGGGAGATGGTTATAAGTCTGATGTGTGTGTGTGTGTGTGTGTCATTCTGTTGTACATCTTAGCTCCAGAAGGCGTGGCAAAGTTTGACATGTGTACTGTGTTAGGGCTTTTTTTTTAAATTTTGTAATTACTACTTAATTTGTATAAAAAATAATTACCATATTGAAATGTGTAATCTCCGGGGCCAAAAATGTAGGATGAGCGGCGTAGGTCAGGTAACACGTTTGCATGAGTTCTTCAGCCATTGTCATGTGCCAGTCAGGGAGGCCGTTGGCGTGCCCCAGCGCCAGGGTTCCGGGCAAGAAACAAGTCAGGTGGTCCATTTTAGGTATAAATGTCTGGAATTAAAATTGTTTTTAATGCTTTGAGTGGCCCAAAACCGGTCATATCCCTTGACGACCTCCATGCTTTAATGGTTAACATATCGGATTGATTCCTGGTCGACTAAAGATGAAAAATTATATTTTTTGATTGGCCTGGGTCTTGGATGTTGATCTGTATCAATGTATTTCTTATAACTTACTTTGATTGTATGATTCAATCGATGTGATTGATATATACTTATTTATTAAGTTGAATTAGCACGTTATGATTTCGCCCTGCCTGTATGTGTGTCAGCCTTTTAATTTGTAAACTTTGCATACTATACGGTTACAATTTAGAACGTCACCGTATTTTAACAATCTCTACAGAAGAATGCACATAATCCTGAGCAATGTGCTGAACAACCCAAAAAATAATACCACAAATCAAGGATATGCAGCAAAATAACTGTCAGACTTGTTCATTTTATACCAGATTAATCCTAGCTTTTTAAAGATTTTGTCATAATCGACATTCTATAATCATCCTGAAGTACCGAGACTGCAACAAGTTGTTGACAACATTTTAGCGGCATGTATAAAAATATATCTCCTAGTGCTTTTCAACTTTTGACTATTCGTGGATACGTTTTGATGTGCAGAGAAGAGGAACAGACACACTTATGTAATTATTATATACAAGTATGAATAAATGGCTTCTATACCATTCTCATTTCTCACCTCAGATCCAGCTGACAATTCACCAATAAATAAATACTTATTGGGGGACGATCTTTTCGCCAAGAACTCCCGGACGCCTTCCATTGCGGTCAAATAGTCGTCTAATAAACTGTAAATAATTTTTTTTTTTCATAGTAAATAAGGTTAATTGATACACATACATTACACATAATTATATACATATTATGTACATTCGCTTTGCATTATTTTATTTCGCTGGAACATTTTCACTCATTGTCAATTTGACCAAAAATTAAAGAAATTAACTATAGTAAAACATTCATAGAAAATAAAATTAAATTAATATAAGTATATTCAAAATATTATAATAATCAAATAAGGTTGTAGACCTTAATTAATCAAGCAGCTTTTTATAGAATTTAAAAATACAAAAAATATAGTAAACAATGTTAATTTATTGATCGATTTGTAATTTACATAGATAATGGATCGCCACGGCTCAAATTAATAATGTAATTCAGGAAATCGCACTATCGGCACGGTTGTGATTAGAATTATCTCTGAGAAAATATACTTACTAATTGATAGTCTTTCCTGTCTGCAGCCACTGTTTGAGTAAATATTCGTAGTAGCTGTCGCCTCGTGCGCCCAATGTGATGGTGGCGTGTGGGAGGAAGGCTCCCGTCCTTGGGCTGATGAATATGGGAACCAGGCCATGTTTTTTTGGTAGCTGGTGAATCTTCTCAGAGACTGCCGCAGCGGCATCCTATGGATAAAATGATAATAAATTATTTTTTGTATTAATTTACTTGTTTTATAAGTAATCGCAGTCTGTTCACAAAATATGCATACGATACATTTAATTTTCATTATAATTCAGTATGTTTTCACTGTAATCAAATCCGACCTTTAGAATTAAGATAAAAAGTTTATTATTTTTTCAACAATTCACACATTTACAGAGTATTTTTACATAGTTGACAAATATCCAATAGAATTTAATTATTCAAAGCTTAGGACACGGATTGTATGACGCTTCCATTAGCACTAACCAAAGAAAAAGATAATGCGCTTAAAGTAGGTACCTCAAAAGCTGGGTCCTTGCTAGCTCTAGATAGTTCTCTGAACTCCAGCTGCACGGTGGTGACCTCTGCAGTGGTGCTGTAGTGGGACCACTCAGGGGCATGAGCGGTCTTCATACCCAGGTTCACGTCGGAGTACGGAATCCCGGAAGGTGAAGTAAATGCCGCCATCAACCGGTCCCCTAAATCTTTCTAAAAAAATAAATGTATAATATAACTATGTACGTAACTATAGATAATTTTGCCTACCTTCTTCTAAATTGTTGTATTTTTAGAACCTTAATTGTATAATAAAATAATAATTTTATTGTATATTACCATCTTAAGTTACATATGCTTCACAATTATGAATTAAAATAAAAAGTATAAATCTTCATAATTTATCGTCTAATATGTTAGTTCCTTAAAATTCCTATAGTCTGACGGCATGTTTCTTCTTCTTCTTTCGAGAAATTCAGATACAATACTCTTTTTTGCATCAAAATAAAAACAAGAATAGGGAGGGCGGAGGTTTTTTACAGGCCGGCAACGCTTCTGTAACCCCGCGGGTGTTGCAGTTGTCTATGGGTGGCGGTGATCACTTAACATCTCATGATCTGCCTGCTCGTTTGCCTCCCTCTGACATAAAAAAAAGAAACAAGCATTTCCGAAAAAAAATGTGCAAAGCCAGACTTAGACTACAGTATTAATGTAGATAGTTATCATTATACTAATAGTATTTTTAGTCTTAGTACATTTTATGACAGTAAAATTAAACAAAATTTTATAATGCTTACAAATACCAACAGCTAATTAGCTTCATACGCACATTTCATATTCTCATTTTTGAGTTTTAACTCGGCTAAAATGCACTCAAATATATGTATTGTTTTCAAGACAAATGTGTAGCTATAAAACATTACTCTTTATTTTTTACTTCATCAAATGTTGAGTTTCCAATTCAATGCTAATCAGTTTTGTTTTTTATTTTCAAATAATACAATGGGTGTTTTATGCTATTAAAGCATATCGCCGGACGGGAATGGAAATCCAATGGTTGGTGAAAAATAATTCAAGCCGCTATTTATAAATAAGACAAGGTACAAGACTTATCTTAAACCAAATTCGTCAATTGTTTAATCATTTCATCCTCTCACGAAACATTTAATAAAAATGTATATGGAGCATTTCAGGAGAAGCGGCAACGAAAAAAGCAAGGTCTTGAAATCAGTCCTTATTTGGCCTGTATGAACGAGCATGCCAGATTTTATTTTCGTAACAATAATAAAATTAAATAACGAATATTATATACTCACTTTGACTACCTGAACTTCCACAAGTATATCAATTCCATTAACCTAATTAGGCAAAATAAAATTAACCTATACTCACAGCCTTATTTAGGAACATAACATCTTGGGTAAAATGGAAATTTGACAATAAAGCCCCCAAAACCCTGATGGTAACCTCGAAAAAATTCACGTCTTTATTTTTTGTGAAAACCAATTCGTCCTTTATCCATTGTTTTCCTTCTTCGAACTCTGAAATTTAAAAATCTTTTTAACATAGATAGTAATGTAGAAACGATTATATTTTTAGCATCTACAGGATTATTTTTTATAAATAATTTTATAAATCTTAGTACCTACGTACAAACATAACAAATAGTTTCTATTTGCTTTATTATTAATCTTTGTTTTACAGAAATAAAGTTATTTTTTCTACAGAATCTACATAGTAAAATCAGATTACTTCACGGGTCACTTAACTTTACCTTCAGTCAAACCCATTATGTACGCCGTGTCCAATGAGTCAACAATGGTAAGCCCAAGAGAGAACCAATCAAATGGCATTCCTGAAACTGGCTTGACATTGTCATGCCCCCAAGCATGCTCTTTGTACCCTTTCCATGCGTGCTTGAAACTTTCCACTACGGCAGTCTGCCGCGCATTTGACGGACCTGCAAACAAAAATGGAAAATAGTTATTTCGTTTAAAACAAATACAAGAAATTAAATAAAAAAATTAAAATATGCCCCGACACAACACCTACGTCAAGCATTTAATATTTACCCCTCTTTTTACTTCGTGGTTTAAAAACATAGCTAAGAACATTCTCGATTAAGTCACTTTTTTAACAAAAAATAAATATCCTAATCGGTCCACTCATTTGAGAGCTATGACGCCACAGATAGAAAAGCACACACATGTCGAACTTAGAACTTATCTTTTAGCGTCGAGAGTTAAAAAAAGTATTTTGAGCTGAGTATCTACTGTAATTAATTTGATAATAAATGAATGAACTGACCTACATTTTTGTTAGTTACTACCACGGTATAATTGTAACTGAGCTATGTCTGAATGGGAGATCTAATGAAAAATTAATTAATTATATACCTATAAATTATTTTAGGACCATAGATATTTTTATATTACTGTCTGTCTGTATGTATGTTAGTAATCGCATCACGAAAAATCTTCTGGATGGAATTTGATGCGGTTGGTTCTTGAAGTTTCATTGTAGACATTCTAACTTAAAGCGTAGGTTTGCATCTTAATACGCCTTAAAACCTAAGATATTGACATTAGTAGTTACACGTGGACGATGTTGCGGACATAAGTTAGTATTATTAATATGGCGGGATAGGTGTGTTTTTGTTTCTCTGTACATTTTTACAGCTAGCAAAAGCCCACAGTGCGGAAGTGCCCAAGAATCGGTAAAATATACTATACAAACTGTAGTAGCAAGAGGGATGATTATCTTTTAGATATTTTGTAGGTACATGAAATTAAACATAAATATGATTACTATTTCATTGTAAAAATAACCTGTAAAAACTGGAGGCTGCCTCACTGTCTGTTCAATTTCCAAAACAGTTTTTTTGGGAACTTCATCCAATACTGGCTCTTTGACTAGAGATAAATTTTTCAAGGGTTCCTGTAAAAATCCAAATAATCAAATAATATAAACATATGTTATTAATAAGTATGAATGAAAATATTTTAAGTACACGTTACGTTTCACCCCACATCCCTATGCTGTGTATGTAACAGTGGCGAATTTACAATAAATTTCATTAAAATATACAACCCATTTTTCTATATTGTTGTTTAACAGATTCATTATCACAGGTTCCTTTTGTTTACAAGATACATGTTTTTCATATATTATTATACGATGTGGTAGGTGCGTAATTGACATTACTGAATATTTTTACAAGACACCCAAAATTTGAAAGTGGTCACAAATTGTTTAATGTTAATTATTTGGCAAACATTTAAAATAATAAATTTATAGTTACCAACCACAAGCTACTTACATGAACTAAATTGCTAATATCATTGGTTTTATCTATATCAATCACGTTCACTTTTGCAGAATAAAATAAAACTAAAATAGTTGCTGTAACAGCAACAATTGCATATACTAGAGATCTCTGCAAGCGTGAAAGTCGATTCCATTTCTAAAACAAAAAAAGATCTGTTAGGGTATGATTTCTTTTGTTTGAATTAAAACTGTCTAAAGTTATGGATATAATCAAATACATTATTACCCAAAAAGTATTAACATTATCTTTTCATTATATATAAAGTACATAGGTTACATTTTTATAAAGTACATAGGTTACATTTTATATCAGTATAAAAAAAATCTAACACAAGTTACACAAAGCTGGCATGTGTCTTTTGCAATATCATATTCACTACTTGTATTTTTTTAAAATTATCTCTCATGAATAACCAAAAATTACTAATTGCTAATGGATAAATAATGCTAAACAACTAAAAAACTAAACTGCCTTTTATTAATTATCCTTAGTATACTTACTCTAATAATTCTCTGATGAGCGATGGCTTCACTGTTGTAATTAGTAATCAGAATTGATGTATCTCTGTTAAAACTCTTCTCGCTGGAAGGATCTAAATGGGCTTCATTGAAGTCAATTTGTATATCTGGGTTTGGCTCTTTCATTGTGAAAAGTTATTACTGCAATAACAAATATTGAAGAAAACCCATTGCCTCCTGTTGAAATAAATTAAATCATAATGATTATTAGTTACTATTCAATGTCATTGATGGAAAAGGATAAAAATATTTTTCAAACCCTATGGTTATTGAATAACTTAAATAAAGGTTAAACCGATAACCACCTGTTTTAAGTTAGATAAAAATTAAATATATACTTTTACAGTCAGTAAAATGAAAATCATTGGATATTTTGCCAATTAAATATCTCTTGGGCATATAAGAGTCTTGATTGGAACATGTACACAATATACACATATATAACAATGCATTATACTCAGGCATGTAATGCAGATACCTCTTTCAAATGTGAGCTCCTTTAAGAATAAAAAGGCTATAAAAAGGATATTTTCGAATAGGTAAAAAGATTTTATACAAATTTCAGTTTGGTACTTACAGCAGCTAGAAACAAGACGAGTGCGACATTAAGGCCGAAGTATTAAACAATATTTGATTAATTACAAAACTATTTAAATAGTAATTACCACGTCTGCAGAAAAGGGAACGATAAAAACACGACTTGAATTATTCAATATTAGAAATGATTTACGTAGTAAGAACTTTGTTATGTGATTGAATTTTTAATTATCATGTCGCCGTAAATGTTTTCTCACGATTCAATGAATACAGTTATTTCTCCATGTCGCTTTGCAATTCATACAGTTTCCTACATCGAACCGAACAGGACCTCGGTACATACTTGGATTGGTCTGGCTGACAGCCATGCTGACAACCGATGTCAATGACAGTAATCTGACACCAGGCCCTCCCCTTAGTCAGGCCTGACGGTGACAGTTATGAAGGTTTTAATAATAGATTAGATTCATTCTAGATTCATTGTTACAAATGTTATATTGCTTTATACAACTAGATAATAATATAAAATTCTCAGAGTTAAATATATAAAATTATTATGTAAATGCAGGTTTAACTAAAATTGCCTTCTAAATTATACTGTTTATAGGTTCCAAATTATGTACATATTGCGTGTTATGATTAACAGGAGGTGCCGTTAGTTTTTCAACACTATCAAGAGTTACAAGGGTTTAATAATGAAACAAAATATTACTAGCTGATGCCCGCGACTTCGTCCTCGTAGATTTTACAATATTTGCAATACATAAAATTATATCTCTCTGGAATCGTATACTTTTTCGGGATAAATAATTCTATCTTTTATTCTAGGTCCATCGCTGTGACAAATTTCATTCATATCCGTTCGGTAGTTTTTGTGTGTTGTGCGTACAAACATACAGACAGACAAAAGTTCTAAAAACAATCGTTTTGGCTTCTATACATAAAGAGAGACCCTATATATTTTTTTCTTTAATATCTCCCATATACAGACATAGCTTACTTTCAATTTTATGATACATATGTTAGTATAGATAATTTTCCAATTAAAGCACTGCACTTGATCTTTTTTTTAAAGTAAGTAAGTATCGTATTTATGCTATCGTGGGATTTTCTGTAGTGTAAAAGTAAGTAAATATTCTCCCCATACTTTGTTTTATAATACCTATCTCAAATGGATTAGACGGCATTTCAGATGAAATCTCCCTGGCGGCTTGATTTTTTCTATTACGTTTAACTATTACCTTAGAGCATTTAACACTATTACTAACGTAATAAATTGTACACCTAAACCTTCCTCATGAATCTACTATTGTATCGCATAAAAATCCGTTCAGACGTTTTGAAGCGCAAACACACGTATATACTTAATCTGTAATACATACAGACAGACGCGGCCGGATGTAGTGATAAGGAAATTACGATTTACAAAGATATATAAACACCAACCAGCGCCGACTTTTGAAAACAAAATAATATAGAAACAAGGCCATCAAACATTGTAAACTTAGATAAGTACCTTAGGATTTGGCAGATTAGATTAACAATATTGTCGTCATATTTCTATTAAACAACCACAATACATAATCAACTGACGAGATCTTCTCTATCCTACACCCTAGATTTATTATTTTTTTCTAGATGTTGTCTATGACGTGATTGTGAATAAACTGTAAAGATGATAGGCCATTTATTATATTAGAATACTATCATTAGATCTAGTCTAGTAATTAAAAAAACTAAATGTACCTATCAACTATTATTGTTAAGATAAAACTATACTGTACCCTGTGTGTTAATGAAAAAAAGAATTGAGTAATATTAGAATTCAATAAAAAGCCAAACGAAGGTTGGTTTGAATAAAATTAATTTCGGAAAATTTCGGAATAAGAAACATGATTTTATTACAATTTTTTTTTAAAGTAATGGTACAGAACCCTTCTTGCGACTCGCACTTGGGCTTTTATTAATTAATTTTATACTGGCTGCAAAAGAGCATAAACATTATATTTTTATTTAGTAAAAAATACGTGCGACTATGTCAAGTAAAATTTATAGGTTGACTTGAAGTACTTTAGCAAAAGTATTTTGGGCATTCAAAACAGATATTTCTATAATTTATATATGTATAATTTTTATATATTCTATTACTTTAATTTAAAGAATCGTGAGTGATATATATTAAACTATGCCTCAATCAAATTTCTGGCCTTTTGTTTCAAACAAAGCTATGGACCCCAACAAAATTGAACAGCCGTCAGTGCTAGTAAGTATTTATGTATTCAGTAATCCATGTCTGTGTCAAGTCAATAGGAACCAGTTGCCTTATAATGGGACAAAAAATGTCTTATAACTTTTGTCTTAAAATGTTATGAAACCTTCCAAATAATAGCATGGTTGCAGTTGCTCTTATAGCTTTTAAGTCAGTATAGTTTTTGTAGCCAGACAAATAATTAATTCGTAGATCTAGCTATTAGTTGGTCAGAATTACTAGCCGATGATACTGTTATCGCAATTTTAGAACATTTTTCTGATAGAGATAAAATACAGAGTACAGAGTATTGTATAAGTAACCAAATTAACCAAATATCCTCAAAAAGGCAGAAGGGATGGACATCTTAGAAGTTTTGTAATTTCGCTACGTGCATCTTGTAAATCTATAGAACTAATAGATAATCATTATGAATTTTGTGTTTAGCAAAAACAATTAGGTGATATGGAAGGAGAGGTGAAAGAAATTCAAATGGAATTGGCGGCGATCAAACGTAATCGAGTGGATTTGCAAAATCGAAGTACTAATGAGTTTCTTTACCCGGTTAGTATTTTATTTAAAAAAAAAAACTTCCGACTTCTTCATTTTTGATTTTCATAAAATATAGCACAAGTAAATTAAGTAAAAAAAAATACCTTTATTATGTCCGAGTGCTGAACGTACAAAATCAATTGCTTGCTTTGTGCCTATTTATGCATCTACAAAACATTGACATACAGATTCTGTGATCAATTTATCAGGGAAACCAAATTCTCCTAGATTACTTGTCACTGCTGAGGGTGCAACTTGGACTAGGAATACTCTTGGATCATGATGATAATGATCTATAAAATAGTAGCAGTATAATTGTGACTAATGTGTGATTTAATTTTCCTTTAAATAACTTGTTGAAATCACATCCGATTTGGAGAAGCACACATAAAACTAATAATATTAGCGTAAATTTTAGGAGACCGCTGATTTTATGGGAGAACTAGAAAAAAAAGAGGAACTCACGTTGCAAAAAGAAAATTTATACGCCTATCCTCATGAATTGAACGAGGTAATAAATATGTGTAATAAACTAAATCATGTCAAATCTCTGCTTCTGGATTTTATAGAATTTCGTTATAACCAGACACAAACTAAAAACTCGTACTATAATTTCATTGAAATGTTGCTATAATAATTATTCATGATTCAAGTCAGTTTATTTTACTAGAACTCTTAAATTCTTAAACCCTTTAGAAAACATGCAGCTTTATAAATGTTTAATTTTTTTTTATAAAGTCGGAGAAACAAACAATACTTTGACTATAGATTATTTATATAAATTTTGAAAACTAAATAAATGTACTTTTATAACAGATTTCGATATTAAAAGCAGAACTCATAAAAGCAAAGAATATAACTGATGAGGAGCGATTCCAAAGAGAAAAGTATGAAGCGAAGCTGAAGGATTTAGAGATGAAATTAAATACGTTATGTGGAGGCGAATCAATAACACTATTCAAGGTAATTGATTAGCTTTAAAATAATGTAAGTGAAAATTGAAACTGAAATTGTGATCCTGACATAGCGAGAGGTTACTAATCAAAACAATAAAAAAATAACGGATTGTTAGTTTTGAGCCCCCTGTTTGAGTATTTTCCCTTTATTAAATTCACAATCTGCGAGGGTATAATAACAGCTCAAACATTCAACGCCTGCGAGTATTGCTTTGGCAAAGTTCTTTTTACACATAAATAACAATAATTGTCAGGACCGCAGTAAGTGGAAGAATGTAGTCTCTGCCTAACCCTATGCGAAAAAGGCGTGATCATATATACATATGATCACGTCTTTATACGTATGTAACAATAACTTAAGATTAAGGTAAACATTTAAATTGTCTTGTTTGCATTTTATTATATTTTCGATCATACAGGAAACGCGAAAATCAACTGACGAAGAGGTGGTAACTTTAAAAATGCAAATCAGAGATATGAAAGATGAGATGGAGGAAATGAAAATGACAGTTGTAGAGAAGTCTGAGCAGCTACAGGAGTACCGCGTTAAGGTAATGCTAAAATCTTAGGCTAACATCTTGACGTACCTAACGCTAAAATATTCACGCTAGTAATATTTTAATTATTTTTTATAACTATATATCATATATCTTTTGTAATTTAAAATATGTGACAGTTAAATACACACAAAATATTCGGTACCTTGTCCAAACTTATCGATGAAGCTCGTTATGATAGTGATATTATTGATATTATTATGTGCGTTGTAGCATCAAAACTCTTTTGTTCTATAGTTTATTTTTCGCTCGTTATAATTGGCATATTTTACTTTTAACTATTTCCAAGAAAAATGGGGTAAATATATTTTATTTTGTCACTCTTGCATCATACATACATAATTGCAGTGTTTATTTTGACGGGCAAAATGACCCTATAAGGGTTACGTTTTTACCTTACCGTATATTTCGATTTATTTGTTAATTTCCATGCTCCTCCGAAACTGCTGAACCGATTTTGATGATAATTTATATGCACGCATTATCACTTTTATACATTCATATATTTAATGTAGGTATTGGTGATGATATATGAGCCGCTCAGTGCACACATCGATTAACTCCATAAAACGAAAAGTTGAGAAACGCAATGATATAGGTACTTAATGTATATTGTTTTTAAAAATTCCACTGATAATATGAATTCAAATATATACTTAATGTGGAATGCATAATTGCAGATATAGCTT
>JADGIL010024531.1:0-25221 GCA_020352625.1 Cactoblastis cactorum | reverse complement strand
GACTGATGGAGTTAATCGATGTGTGTACTGAGCGGCTCATATATAAGTATTTATATATCGATGCTACAGATACTATTGTATTTTCTTAAACTATTGATTTAGTAAGATGATCCATTATTTGTTTAACGTCTTAGGTACATAATTACGTAATAAATTTCTCATCCTATGTAAATCTTATTCATTTTTAGTATCTTCAAGCACAGCAACAAGTTGAAGAATTAAAACGACAAATGGACGTTATTGAATATGACAACAAGCAAGTCTCGGACCAAATTCAGATAGAAATACAGAAAATGAAAGTGAGTACCTAACTTTAATTATTTCTCACAAATTCTGTCACACCAAAAATATTTTCTTCTGTATTATAAAATAAATATAATATTACCTGTACATACTAGGTCGTAGATCAAGAAAATAATTTTGAGTTAATTTATTATTATTTTATATTAGTTTGGAATTCAGGGCTATTAATTAAAATATTATGTTTACAATGACTACCATTCTTCCATAAATATATTTACTTCTTTTTTATAATTTACCTTGACGTACTGTTATAACATCTTTTGTAAGTAGTTTATGAAATTGATTACAAAATTCGTGGTCTTAAGTTGGGATATTTTTTTAAATTATCAATTGCAGATGCAATTCCAAGAGAAACTTCAAGAGTTGGCTCCTCTTCCCGACCTCTTGAAAGGTGCGCAGTTCCAGCTGCAAGAAGCCAAACAGCTGCAACACCTGGCCGAAGACAGCTCACATCAACTCTCCAATGAACTGCACAGAGTCAAAGAGAAGGTAAAACGGATAGAATACACTTTTTATGTCCAGAATTTTCTAACATATCTTAGTTAAATAAGTATATCTTTTTTGTTTTTTTTTTATTTGAACGAGTTTAAAATTTACTATAGTAAGTTTTACTAGAAATTAAGTATACACTTTTATTTATATACTTAGGCAAGTAATAAAACATCGTATAAGCGGATAAGTACTTGCCTAACCAATTATAATTATCTATATACTTAGTACTGAAAGCGATGTAGCTGCATTCGATTACCTCGAAAGTGACCTTAAAATCTCATATAATTATGTAATCTGTTGAGATAAGGATACATTTCCTGATTTTTAAAGCTTTACTTCAAATATTCAGTAATGAAGTATATTTTTATTACATATATTTTTATATTTTTATTTTAATATGTGACTTTGCAGGTAAAAGTATGCAGCAATCCTTTCTCATAAAAAATATTGTTAAATAAGCCAATAACATTATCATTTGACGCGTAATAAATGTAAATACAGTACACTGTTAATAGGAAAGGCAGTTGAAGAATCCTATGAATCTTAAGAACTCTTCAAAAATCCCAAAACAAAATGTGATTTAAAGTTTTAAAGAAATTTCACAATATGTTATATATAATATGTTGTAAGTAGTTTAATTATCTGTAAATAATATTCAATAATCATTCAATCTTGCTGAAGCTACCCGTGATCAGTCTATCGGGAGCCAACGTAAGCCGCTTATATAGCAATCGTACTTCAATAATCCGCGTTTTCAGGTAATAAGGCCCATGAACGTACGCAATAACTTGATATACAGAATACCTTTATATAGGGATATTCGTTAATTTTATAGTAATACAAGCGAGACACATTAAATTATTATAAAAAATAATATCGCAGTACTGTATAAAATGATTTATAACGAGAAAATATAACGTAAAACTATGTAGGTACCCAGGGGGGAAGATTATATTGTTGGCTTATTTCGGATAATATTATATATATGACTTTTTTTTATTTTATGGTTATCAGGAATATATTACGAGTTATCACGCCAAACAAAATTGTTCACGAATGTCAATGGCTAGATTGTGTTAATTAATAGACGTTTATTAATAAATTAGAAAATCACGAATGATTATAAGTAAATAAAGCAAATTTAACTTTGGCATTTTACCCAGATAATATGATCATTATTCTCTGTAACAATGTCAGAATCACGGTCATTACAGCTTAATTTGCGGCGGAGGTAATTACTGAACTGCGAAGCGCGTCAACATGGCGGGTTTATTAGATGATGATGTCAAGGTACTACAAAAGAGGGTCAGCTTAAAGGAAAATTTGTGAACATTTTTATTGTTTGAAGCTACCATAGCCACTATTATATAACGCAGATAGTTAGTTATGTGTGTTATTACAATTTCCCACTTCTACTTTTAAAGTATTCAACGCTTGTTTATCCTTACTTTTTCTTTTCAATGTATATATACTTATTGTACATCTTCATTTAATGCGTGTATAATTTTAGAAGTCGTTACCTCTCAAAGATAGGTTTACCACTTAAACAGATTTTTTTTGTGCTGTTAAACTATGGTTTTTGCAGTTGGTAGCAGCAGTGAATAATTATAATCAAGAGAAGGTTGATAGATTGAAGCTTATGGAGGAGAATAAAACCCTGAAAGCTGCAGTAGATGAATATAAAACAGAATTGGATGTATTGCATAAACACGTCGATGACTATAAGTACGTACATATTTATTAAAGTGTATCAGTTAAACTAATTATAGAAATGATCATAATGGATTTAATAAACAAATATCTCATACATATGTATGTACATTACCCTCACAATTGTTTCAGAAGCCAAATTTTAAGATTGGAAGAAAAACTGGATCTGTTAGAAAATAGATACAAAGATAAAACGGTAGAATGCGGGCAGTTGCTAAAGGATCTTGAAGAAGTTAGGCTCGAAAACAGTAGAGCTGTGGCCCGGTACAAGGAGAGATCAGACTCTATGAGGCGGTACCTCCAGACTCAGATATCGGAACTTGAGAGACAGTTGATACAGAGCAGAGCACAGTGCAGAGCTTGCCAAAAAGAACGGGATGACGTAAGTTTGTGTAATTAGATAGTAATTGAAGGATCTAAACGAGGTTAAGCTGGAGAACATTAGAGCTGTTTGCCAAAGGAAAGGATGATGTAAGTTTATTTTGTTGGAAGTTTGTTTTTTTATCAATCTGATATTATAGCATATCTTTATTTATCCTTGTCACTTTTAGCCAAGATTCATTTTTGGTCACTGTGCCATAATTGTTTCTTAGTTAGGCTTTTGTGTTCATAAGTGTGATCTAGTATTAGTATTTCACATTCTACAAACATTAAATATTTTTTTAAATGCATGTCGTAAGGCAGCGAATAAATCTACTATTCAAACTACATCTTTTGCTCGTACAATAAAATATAGTAATATATATTTCAGGTTCGTCAACGCATGCAGATTCAAATAAACAGTCTACAAGAGAACTTCGAACTGGTAGAAATCAGACTGAACGCTCTCAAGAACCAGGTCACGTCTCTCAAGAGCAGTTATACTGTCATCTTGGCCGAAGAAGAAGAATGCTCTGATTCCAACAAGATTACAATAACCTAATAATGTTTAATATCTTTCTTAACTATTGTTTATAAATATTGGTATTAAATTAACATTGTTTTATTTATTTTTGCAACTTACCATCTGATGTACTTATTGCACCTCACGGCACGTATTAGGGACCTATAGAAAATGAAACTAGCTTTATTAGAATTTTTTTCTGTCTGTAGGTTTTATGAAAATATAAGAAAAACTTTATAAAATGAATTTCTTTGCAAAAGTACTGTGATATGCATGAATAAGTAAAACTACAAAATGAATAAAAGGTAAACATTTGGCTATTGCATTTGGCATTTAACTATTGAATATCTAGTGCGTTAGTTGAATATTAGCATAAGTATACCAAAATTGCAAAAAATCTACATATTATTAGTTAGACTTTGGATCTAATAAAGCTTCATAGCGTCTATAGCGGCACCGACGCCGCGTTATAGGTCAGTAAAACGCATACTGCCGCCGACACAGTCCTCCGATAAACCCAAACGGTCTATATCGAAGGAACAAGAAGAAGATTTGCCAACCTACACCCGCGCATGTTACTCGACGACAGGCGTTGCCGCGACCAGTCTACAAATTTTTCCGACTTGCCATTGTCTAAATCATTTAGTGCAGCCACCAACTAGGACGCCCGCCGTCAAAAAATTAGGTCTTCATCTTTAAAGCATACTTATTGCACTTTGTTGAAATTTGGATACCTATGACAGATGCACAGATCACTCTTTTCCGGAAAAATTACTGCCGGGGAAACATTTTCAATAAGATTTTACCTTTTTTTTCATCAAAATCCAGGGTCTGGGAACAAAGTTAAAGCGGCATTGTCACCGTGTTGTTATAAAAGTTGCAAAAGTTTGTAAGAATGCATGTATGAATGGGAAGATGTATGTATGTTTGTTTGTTATTCTTTCACGAAAAAAACTATTGGATCGACGGATGCATAAACGTCATAGACGCTCTCTTCAAAAGTCGAATAAACGCATGATGTGTGATGTTACTTATTTACTTTTGGTTTTTGCTTTAATATATTTATGATATTACAGTAATCATTAATTGTTCAATGATATTCTTTTCTAACAAAACGGTCCCCCAACAATATTTTTCTCAGTTTTCTCCTTATGTATTTTTAACTTTTCTATTTAAGGCCCCGTATTAGGATTCCGTACGTTCAAATGGTAAAACGGGAACCTTATTATTATCACTTTGCTGTCTCTCTATCTCTGTGTCACTGGGCTATATCTCATGAACCGTGAAAGCCAGTTGAAAAAAAAATTAATTAATCTAATTATTATAATATTTGACATTTTGAATTATTGTATTCATTACTATTGTTTGACGAAACTTGTTTGACGAGAGCTTTGGTGCAATCTGTAAGCCCTCAAGTCATTTGCATGAATAAATAAATGTTCACAGATGATGTTTTGTTCCTGTTGCCGTTGCAACAACAAACACTAAAAACAAAATAAATAATTAAACGGGGCTCCTATATATCAAATGCCGCAAATTTTTGCCGTTTTCCCACAGAACCCTTAGAACCCTTTGGGCGCGAGTCCTGCTCACACTTGGCCGGTTATTTCCAAAGTCAAAATAGTTTTATTCAAATAAACTAGAATTTAGCACATATGAATAATCAATTTGTTCGTTTTAATTTGATTCAGCCATGAATCAGCAATGTTTGACGTCAATAATTATCTATATAAAAATAATTTTACTACTACTTCCAAAGCCCGAAATAAGTTTCTTGTTTTTGCCAGTCTAAACAAACAATTTGCGTATTTCGCGTCTATTAGTCATATCACTAACTTTTTGTGACAAAATATTGGGAGGGTGAAAATAAAATATTTAGATCTTTAAACACCTCCCTGAGCGAGTCTCTCGGCTTTAATCTATGAATAAAATGAATTGCTCTTTTCTGGAATATAAAAATGATCAGCTGCTGAGCTCTAGAATAGTTAACCTATGAAAAAAAATATACCTACTATCATCAAGCTATAAAAAAAATACTTACCTTTAACTATCTGATTTTTCTCACAGCATTAGCTATTGAACTTGGTTTTTTAGTTAGGTGAGAAATATGAGCACTGCATTGCAATAATAATTTTGAATCTAGAGTTAATCCTAAAATAGTTACTATTCAAATATATATCAACATTGGCCTGCCTAACATGCCTCGGAACTGCAAATTGAATACACTGGGTATTATTTGCATTAAACATTAAGTTATTGGCCGAAACCAGTTTTTAATGGCAAACAAAGTAATATTCGCAACATCAACAATATCGCTAACGGTACTATTTAAACGATACTGGACCCTTAGTGCGCGAGTCCTACTCGCACTTAGCCATTTATTTATTTAATGAGACTTTTATTTCTATTTTTAATTTAAAAACGCGGGAATCCTGGATAAGTCAACTAAAAATATTGATACGCGTAAGTATAAAGCACGTATGAGTCCTCGCTTTATTTTGTCCACTCACACGCCTACCTTTTATTAACCACACCGCAATTTGAAAGGATTTTTTACAATTTCAGTATCTAGGTGTGCATGCTTTGCTCTTAATCCGGTATAACCGGTATTTCATTATTCACAGTGTCTTTTTGTGGTCTCGCAATTCTTTGTTTCTACGGACAAGGAACTCGCGCTTATATGTAGGTTTTATTTAATTAGAGTAATTGTAGGAAGTAGATATATTATCAATACTGTAAATAAAACAGTCATAATGGATTTTCAATGCCTTGCCTGTAGCGCCAATTAATATTGTATTTTCCGGAATCCGATTATGCTAGAAATGATCGAGTCGAGTCCCCGATGTCCCCGAGACCTGAGTAAATCTGATTACAGGTGGGCGGCGCACGTCCCTGTCCCGTTTTTATGGTTGCCAGGATACCGTGGAATTAAATTTTAAAGAATAGAATACTTTTAAGAATATCGCTTTTAAATTTGAAAATGTTTTGTCTTTGGAGGTACTATTTTAGTAACGTATCAAAGTGCCGAGATTGTGTGCTTGTATGGAAATTTCGAGGTAGCAAAGAATTAAATTAAACGAGTAATATAGGTTTGAATGGGACAGACAAAAATTGTATTGCTTTGATTCGTGTATATATATATATATATATACAATATCGTAACAGAAAAAAGATGAAGCGTTTTTGTGCTGTTTTAAAGCCATATTAACCGTCAAAGATATTTAATAGCTGCGTGCTGCGTTTAAAACTTTTAATTACATTTTATTTATTTACATTACGTAAATTTTAGTAAATATATAATGGCCCAAATACTTATTTGTCGATATAGTTAAGGAAAAGGTTTCAGTCTTGATATTATAATATTTTATCGAAATACGTTAAGTAAACTTGGCATTATTACGAAAAAATCTAATCTGTAAATGCTATAATTATTATAAAACGTTTCTATTGAGGTGTTGGTAACGTTGACCTATCGTTTTTGCGTGATTATTGTCTTAATTGAAACTGTACTTAGCACGATTTAATCATTAGCCAAGGCGCCTTGCAGTCTTATGATCATTGATTAGATATGACAATCTGTATGGTATAAACAAAATGTGTAGTATAATCACCAATCGTTGGTTTGAAAATTATGGGAGGTTTATGCGACCTTTTAAAATTTCAGTAATGCATTCACTGTTAAGTATAATCTATACTTTCAAAGATATACTAACTATATGCTGACTTTTATTAAAAGCATTAACGATACGTAAAATACTTTAACTTTAAAAGTTCTTATTTATGATAAAACCTTTATAATTTTTGCTTCATTGGTAGCTTGGGTAGCTTGGATAAATAAAAGATCGTAATCCGGTCAAACACATTTATTTTTAGGTTTGATTTTTTTTCTTTTTGGTGCTCCATTTTTATTCATTTTGCGTCGTTTTAAATTATAAATAATACTAGTAGTAGTTGGCCTTCCATACATGCATAGTCTCCGTAAATGGGCAATCGGGAACCCTGTGCAGTTTGAGAGGCCCGGGCAATGAGCTCGGCAATAAATAATATACAATAAGGTACAAAAAGGTAATCAACGAAGTGTCATCCGATGGTTTCACTCTCGCTCACACGCTCCACACACGCACACAACCTTACTTCTATAATATCACTAGCTATACACAGAATACGGCGAGGCCGCGTGCACTGAACCATTTATTGTGTTTACAGGTAGGGAAATCACTCGAAATGAGATCCCTTGAGCTTCTTGACAGCGTTAGTAAGATGCAGCATCTCAGTGTTGAGCTGCCAGATGAGCGTCTCGAGTTTGTCCACTGAGTCCAGGACCTCCACACGCTCCGTGTGCGGGTTGAAACGAACCTCGAATGGTCGGGACATAGTCGAGACCCAGCGTCTGAAAAAAGGCATCCAATCAGATCCTATTCTTATATCCACAGCCGTCTATGTTGGGACACAATTATGTATAACTCCAATTACGGGTATATCAAACCACTGTAATTTGACCGTATCCTCCTTATTGCACGAATTGTTAGATTTTTCACGATGTATTTTTATTAATTAACACAAAATGCTCACCTGAACTTGTCTTTAGCATCTTCAAAACTTTCAGCTACATAGTAGATTGGCTGGTATTCCTGGTCTTGATAGGGTTGTACTGAAGTAGAAGCGGGTTCAAAAGGCCTCAGCTCAGGCTTGTCACTCAGGGCATGAAGAAGCTCGCCAATCGATGACAGCAGAGCGGCACCGTAAGCTTTCAGCTGTTGGTTTTCCTTGCAGAGACCGAATTCGACGGTGAACCAGTATACCTGACCAACAGATGTTTAGCAGCTTAGTACAGCTATTATTCGAACAAAAAGTCCTTCAACAAGATTTATCTTGAAATCATTATTAAATTTTAAGGAAACCTTTGCATTGTAGTAGACTCCTTATCTTTATTTTTTTTTTTTAAATATTTTTTACAAGCATTCATCGCTACTATGCTCATGTAAAAAATAATATTAAATATAAACATTGACATCCGTTTCAACTTTCTTGCGGATGTCTTTTCTAGAAGAAGTTAAGTAGCCAGTGTTAAGGTATTTCCAGCTGTAAAATGTATTTACTGGTACTCATATACTCTTAATACAATTCAATTTGTAATGTATTAAATAGCTTTTGCTCATAAGATAACGTAGGTTTCTAATGGTGAATATTTTTTTAAATCAATGCAGTAGTTTCAGAACCTATTCATAGCAAACAAACAAACATTTCCTTACATCATAGTTAATAAATATTTAAACTTACAGTAGAGAGCTTTTCAATTTCTGAGTCCGATGCACCAAGGGATGCCAATCCGATCTCTTGAGAGAATTGAGCGAAGCTGGGGTCAGCCAATAGAGGAATATGTCCAAGAAGTTCGTGAATGCAGTCACTAAAAGAAAATATATTAATATATAATCGCACTGTTACACAATATATTAATATATAATCGCAAATTGTACACAAACCACTAATAGGTAATGTATTTTTCAACACTTTGAATGAAAAATCTAACTCAATAAAATAGCCATTTCTGCTTTAAATGTAAGCTATGAAACGCGCTGCGCAGTAACTGAATCTAGCGGAGTCTAATAAAGTTACCAGCTCGATTAATAGGAAAGTTTCACCCTATTAGTATTACTGCACCATAGTCATAATTATCTGTAGTTCCAAAAACCAAAAGTTTTTTTTTCTGGAACGATTCTATTGATAATATTGTTATACTATTGATATTTCGACATACTATTGATTTTCATAGTTCGACAATACTAGACCCTAGGAACAATTGAAGTTACAACAATTATAAAAATATAAAGGGAACAATTTTCATATTTTTGTCAATAATTTAAGGCATTGGACAAGCACATTTAAATGGGTCCGGTTTATATTAATTAATCCTAATTAACATTTTACATCTACAAGGACATATTATGTAATGCTTCCGTCTAAAAATATGAGTCAAGGCAATTGTAATTAAAAATTTTTGTTTAATTAAATTAATATGTATCTTATGTTTAAATGCATGAACTTCTGCAAAACTTGATTGACAGCTTTTAGTATCACAAATTCGAGACTTCCTTGTTGGTGTTATGTATGGGAACAAATGTTTAATTATCTTTCTTTGGCGCACAGACTATTGAATAACTACTTTTTTTGTTAATTCCCAAACGACGATATGATCCGAAATACCAGGATAACTATCTTTCACTTTCACAAAGAATAGTGTCAATAAGATATGTATGTATACTTTAGCATCTCCCAGGAATTACAAAAATAGATAATATTACAAGATATACTTACGGTTCTGGAGTATGGAATGGAGAATTGGCGTGGCGAACATATTGAGTGGACTGGAAGACACGGAAGGCGAGGGAAGCCAGAAAGTCGCGAGCAGTAAGCAGGCCAGCTGCGGGGCGCAGGGTGAACCCGGTGTGTTTGCGAAGGAAGTTGCTGACGTCCTCTAGTTGAGGGATGCGGTGAGGAACAAAGATATCGGCAGCTTGCAGTTTTCCAAATGCCACTTTATATTCGTGGCATGCGTGTTTGGGCATCAGGTCTAAGACGGTGTTGAACACTCGCTGCCAAGTGGCGTTCTCGCTCTCCGTGTAAGTGATGGATGGAATTGGATCTCCGTATTTGTACGCAAAAGCTATCTCGGCAATTTCCTTCCTGCGCTCTCTGTATTCCTTGTCAGCAAATCCTGGGTGGTTCATGTCTAATTCAGGTTCATATTTGGTCATGAGATGGTTACAGTTATCGAGATCAGACGCGTGACGAGGGAACCAAGGAGTCTTGCTAGAGATGTTGTTTTCAGACACAAGGTTAACTCCAGCAAAAGCCGTTGACTGACGAAGAGATCTAATGAGTTGAAGGAGGTTGGAGCGAGACATGCTCACTTTAATGAGAGCATCGAATTGAATGCCGGTTACTTGAGATGGACGAGTCTCTAAATGTTGAACGCAGCCCTTGTAGTTGTCGATTGTTTTGAGGATACGAGCGAGAGATCCCATGCCATCACGCATACGCAACAGCATAGCCGCCTGCTGTATAGCCTGCTCGGCCTCTGGCGACTCACTCGCGGCATTTTGAAGAATCACTTCTTCCTCAGTAAGAGTATAATCTGTAAACAAGGTTATATTTTAATTTCCTGGTCGAACTGTGCTAAACTATCAACAGTAGTATTTCACATATCATGCAACGATCTGTTCGACATGATACTGACCCTCATCCGACTTGCTAGCATCATCACCAATATCAGCATCAGCTAAAATTAAATAAAGGAAAATAAAAATAACAAAAATAAGCTTCAACAACCAAATAATATATAATTAAAGAAATAAAATTACCAAGTTGTCCATTTTTGGTTTCGTCTTGTTGGGTACCATCTTCGACAGTCGGTGACTTATCCTCATTACCGATATGAACTCCATCTTGGATATATTCGGAGTCCAAGCCAGAGTCTAAATAAAACGAAAATAAAAAGAATCGTAAAAAATAAAAATAGATAAATCGAGAAAAAAGAAAGAAAAATAAAATGATTTTTTGAAATTAAAGAATGGTGAAAGAAGGAAGATGTTTTTTATGTCATAGGGAGGCAAATGAAAAGACGGCTCACGTGATGTTAAGTGATCACCGCCGCCCATACATAACTGCAACACCCGCGGTGTCACAGAAGCGTTGCCGGCCTATAAAAAACCCTCGCCCTCCCCATTCGGGGAGTTGGGCCTCCGGCTCTCCCACTCACCAGACGGAGCATGGCGGCTGATAACCGTCATTCAGGCGTCGGTCTTCTGTGGTACTTCCGCGGACGAGCCGGCCCATCATTCATTCAGACTAATACCATTAAATTATTACCATTGGCACGGGCGCGGGCCTCTTCCAGGACGCTTTGTTTGGTCTGCTTGACTACCAGGGTCTCGAAGCGAGCGTCGTCCACCAGGGAGCGACGGCGAGAAGGATAGCCATTCTGAAACAATCATAAAAGTTTATTAGCTAAACCCACTAAAGACCCAACTTCAATATACAACCATTAACTTTTGTAATAAAAACAATTTTTAAATTATCGTACACAGCTGATATATCTATATACATATATAAAAGAACAAGGGTAACTGACTCATCAACGTCCAGCTCAAACCATAGAAGCTATAAACTTGTAATTTGGACAGCAATATTATGTTTTCAATCAACAACCCCTGAAGGGGTGAAAAGGAGTGTCAAATGTTGTATATAAAAACAATTAAAACTTTACCGATCGAGTTAAAATTTGGCACGAATGCTCTTTAACAAAAATAATTAAAGGCTAAATAAGGGTTTTTCCAAATTTGTTTCTTTAGGGATAAAAAGGAGTCGAAAAAACCAAGTCAACTTTTCAATGAATGAGGTCTAAAATTCCAAGATAACTATGAACTTGATATTTGGATAAAAGTGGAACGTTGAGTTAGTATTCCATAGCATAAGTCCCGAATTTACTTTGGGATAAATTAGTCTGTCCGATTTGTCTGTATACATTAATTTATTTATGAGTATATACCAGTCAAATATAGAAAAACAAACATTTTTCAATGAAATTTAAATTGATTATAATTAACACTGTTTAACTCGTAAAAGTTGAAAGGTAGTCTACAAGGTATGAACTGAACTAAATCACTTTCAAACATTACCTTTCATGCAGTAAATATTCACTGCATTCGTAATTTATTTTACAAAATTAAAGTTCATATTAAAATCCGTGATAAGTGACAAATAATAAATAATATTCTTTGAATGACAATAATTTTAGCTTAAAATTATGAGTTAGTATAGAATTGACCAGATTTAATCTTAAATTGAAAAAAAGATCTCTTTAAGACATTAATCATAAATCAGATTTTGAAAGTACTTTCATAAAGAAGAGTACGATAAGTCCATTAAGTCCATTCAATAATTCTCAGAAATCCAGTTCTTGCGATCCTAAAAATAACTTGATCCTTAAATCCTTATAAATATAAAGCGGTCACATCGCATTATATTTCATGTGAGAGCAGGAATTGCTTTTATAAAGTTCTTAAGCTTATTTCCTGAGTGTGGCCGCGCGTAAAGTGCTGCCATTACACGCCTCCCCCACCCGACGGAAACGGCATCTCGAGATGGAAATCTTTCAAAGGAACACCCACTTTCTGGTAGAGCGAGCTTCAATGAAACCAATTACTACAACTTACTATGAACTTTCAAGTCAATATTCAGGCATTTCAATCGCCTTATTAAAGTCGACTGAAATACTGAAATCTGTAGAAATTAATCTACAGGTTTTACTAATTGAGAGTGGCTGTTTTGTTCAAACAGACATATTTGAGATTTAGATCGAAAATATAATTAGATTAATGCAAATTAACTGAGAATTTTGATAAGCCGCCTAACAATCATGTTAATTTTTACAGTGGTCGAGTGTCGCATCGCGATTATTGTTATATCGCGAAACAGCGCGCGGCGAACGACCGCGCGGGCGGTAAGACCTAGCATTTTCCAGTAGAGTGGTCTCGCGAGCCTAACTATGTATGTCAAGGGTTGCGTTAATCACCCACGATTGTTGCCGAGCCCCTGAAATGCAGCCTTATACCACACAATCACTGCACCCGAAAGCTTTGTTCGAAACGCGCGTTCAATTTTATACGCAAGGTGACCGCCAATGAAATTGCGGAAACGTGTCACATACATTGAACTTAAAGGTTCGCCTAACTGGAGCGGGCAGGAGTCGGAATCCGGTTGATATAACCTTGGTTTGTCCGAATGGCCACTTCACCGTTCCAATCGGTCGGTTGGTAATTAACTGGAGCCTAAACAAAGTAAAGAGCGTACGGAATTTACACTTTATTTCATGTTTTTCAGAATAATGAAACCCCTTTATTGTGACTCGATTACTCGGATTATGTGTCAATGTGGAATATCGAATAGAATATCTTCTCTATCAAGCTTCTTAAGCAGTATTATGAAATTAAAAATAAATACATGTTTGATATCCTTTGTGTTCTCCACATTTGACGTATGAGCGTACGCCCAACCTGCCTCCACCCCGTTCTGACTACCTATGTACATATGGATATCTAGCGTAAATACGTCAAGTATGAAGTGGCCAAACACCCGATTCAATAACCTGTCATGACAAATTGGCAAATCTATTGGACTTTTTGACAACGATAACACAATTACTTAACATCCCGTTAGTTAACTAATAGTTACAAAGGGTTATTGGTGTACAAGCAATGTAGATACTAAACGAAGAGCAGTAATAAAAAATATTAGTTTTTAAGTTAAATTAACCGTGACGGATAACTGTTGGTCAAGGGCGTCATCAGAACCTCGACTGTATTGTTACCGTATTGTTCAAGTCTTTTGTTTTATGCATTTATAGTTCTTGGCAATCGATTTGACTTTATGAACCAGTTTATACAGTTAAATTCTGTAATGCGATAGAGAGTGATTTTCTTTTAATATAGGTGTTGTAAACGTATATCGTCATCTAATACAGGAGATTTATGTATAAAGTGCAGATGAGAAGTATATTATTGTGTCTCCTGATAGAATTTTAATGATTACTGCTTGTATAGGTGAGCGTCCCACTTCTTTGCATTCTGACCTTCTATGGTCAAGGAAACACAATCATTCAACCGTTCGTTATAAAATATACGCTAATTATGACAAGTTTGCTTAAACCAGGTTATCGCGCAGCAGTGTGTATAATAGAAAAAAGAAACATTGTTTATTGATGTAAGAAATAGCAATAAATATTTTAACTAAGTTGTTATAAAGTAAATTCGCAAGACTATTTCGCAGAAGCTTTTGATTAATTACCTGATATCAGAAATTTTAAGTAAATAAAATATGTGCAAAAGTGGTAACAACATGCCTGTAATTAGGTAACGATTACGCATCAACACCTTGAATATTGACAATGGCTATTAATCTACACAATGATGAGAGATTTGTCGTGGACGTTTAAGGCGGACTACATCTTGCTTACATTGCAACGAAAATTTGTTTTCTGCTCTGACTCTGTCAACAATGGCTATATTTATTTAATAATCGTTACGTTATTCGTTATGTAATGTATCACACGATAATTTTCGAGAAAGTGTATTATTGCAGCTTAATAGTGAATTCATTCCACCGTGGAACATGCGATTACGACCCCATTTCGGCGGTAGCTTTTCGACAATTAACGAGAAACTGTCGCCGAGTTAAACAATTTATGTAATTAAATATCATCGGTTTAATTCTGATGCTTTCACATGAAAACTTTAAATTGATACTTATTTGTTTCACTTTTAATCCCGTTGAAATTATTTAGTATGATTAAGTTGCATTCAGTTAAATGAGGTGTAAGGTAAAAAATATATTAACCCATTAGGTAAATCCTAAAGTTAATAATTTGTTTTTGTTTTAATACTATTACACATATAAATGTATAAATTGTCCACTTGGGAGTCAAACATTTTAATTAATATAAGAATTGGATGAAAACACAATTAACAGTTTCTTTACAAACATAATAATACGGTTTCACCAATGGCATAAAATACTTTTAAAATTAATAAAAATAGTGAAATGAGAGTTTAAACAAGTTATGCAAATAATTTAGTGTTTTCAACCATTGGCTTTTGTGAGCGGTCCCGTAAAGTATTCGATGCAATTAATTGTTTCATGAAAATTATAATAGATCATAACTTTGTTAAGCACTACATATGTATGTTTCGTTTTAAAACTATTTGACCGATCACAAAAACTAAGGAGGTATCCTTTAGGAAGCAAGTAATGAGGTAAGCCAAGGAGCGGGTCTGGAGAAGACGGCAGCTCACCTCGATACTGTAGGACTTCTTGATGGCGAACATTTCACGGTTCTTCTGGGCAGCTGCGACGGCCATTGCTTCTCACAACACACCACTGGGATCGTACGGCCTGAACGTAAGTTCACTGCGCGCTTAGCTAGCGTAAGTCTGCGAGAGCTTTATGTCTCGACCACGGGCTGTAGCCAGTCTGTCTGCGACTTCAGCTGTCGTAATACTAAGGCTAACTAAACTTTGGATTGCAAACAGACCAATGCATGATGACCGTTCGCAAGAACAGTTTAAATAGTGTTAGGCGCTCGCCTCCCACCCGCACTGCCTTTCGTGACGCATGCGTCACTCGCCGCTCCCCGCGCCCTTCGCGTGCTCCTACGAGTCCTGACGCCCGCCGATCAACCCTTGCCCCAGCATCCCTCGAACACCTTATTAAAATTAAGAACAAATGTCAGAGATCTATATCAAAGATCTTTGATATAGATATTTCATTTTTTCTAAAATAAAGATGCAACTAATATAATGTACAACGCTAAGTATGTTGAGGCTGGTAATGTTTATGTTTGACGTATGTCAATGACCTAGTAAGTGGTATTTCCCCGCCTATGGGTTTCCCGCTGTCAGGTACTGTATGCGTTAACTTCCTCGAAATGTATTAAACTTTTACGTAGGCAGGTATAATCTTAAATGCTCGTACTTTTCCAGATAACTTTTTTATTTATTAACATTTATTATGATGCTTATAAAAATTGTTATTTATCCAACTTTTCGATGATTAGTGTTTGTTTACTTTTGTTTTAAAATAGCCCGGATTCAAAATCGGTCGTAAAAATGAAACGTCAAGTCATTAAGAAAAATTTATTTTATTTTGAATTTCAAAAGGGTTAATAGAAAGGCTATTATATTCGCAAAGGCTGCACGGAGACTATAAATAATGTTGTTATATTTAATTAAATGTACTTTACATACATTAAATGTACAGAATAATACTTTTTTTGAGACAATTCAAAAAAAGTGCCCGTTGGTTTTTTGATGTAAAATATTAAACACAGGTTAATATAATTTTTAACACGTTGGGTATCGGGGAATTTTGCGAGTTAGTCACAACAAAAATTTCCTGCTCAACTAATTGGATTGAGTCAATTGAATATGGTTTGAGTCAAAGGAAGTGGCTCGCAATGTGTCAGCATCTTTCATTTATTTGACGATCTCCATGGCTCCATGGCGTGATTATTTACATGAGATCCCGGTTTTTATACCTGGTTAAGTTAAAGTGAAAATAGTTTTTTCCTAATCGGCCTGGGTCTTGGATGTATAAGTAAGTATTTGCAATAAAAATAGTATTGTTGATTAAACATCCAATAATGCAAGTCTCGAACTTTCTTTCGGGCTAGTACAATTATATTTATTTGTTTATTAAATTTTATTCTCTTGTTATTGAAAGACGCATGGATCATTATAATTTTATTTTTCTGTTCGAAAGATAATCTTCGTACTTCTCCTCCTTTCTTTAAAAATAAATAGAAATGGTTTAATATGACAGCCTTTGTTTATCCTAACTTGATGGGCTTAATCGCTCATAAGTCTTCATTTAGTCGCCGCTGTTAATCCTGGCCGTAACAGGAAACATAGCGGTGGGAATGTGTGGTGGGTCCATATATTCGAAAGATAATATACTTACTTGTAATTAATACAATCCGTCAAGGGGCTTGTAAAAAAAAAAATAATATACCCATGCTGCTTTTAACGACACATTTTTTAATATACATATGTATATTAAAAAATTTTTACTTTTACACATTTTTTAATATACATATGTATATGTATTATTTATTTATGTATTATTAATTCGCCGAATAATCACATTTAGTATATCCAATTTCTATATGTGACATACACATACAATACATCAGTTATTCCCGATAACTACTAACGCATTTATTGGTAAATTTATTTCTCATTATGTACATTCTTAGGAAAGGTTGAAACTTAGCTACATAAGTATAAGAAAAGTATCGTCACCGTATCAAAATAATATACGCTCGTTGAACTCTTTTCCGAGTCTCGCCTTAGTTTTCTTTATACTTATAAAAAACCAGTGGGCGAATATAGAAGTGTAGTTCAAGTGCCCACCTTTGTGTTTTTTATTTTGATTTAAAAGATAATTTAAAAACGAAATAAAGCATTTCAAGTATTTAAATACTTAATAATTCCTAGGTATCAGCAGCAGTGAATTATTTCCTTGTAAGTATGAACTTATGTGATCGTATGAAAACTAATTCCTGACTCCTTTATCATTAAAATACTCGTGATTGAAATTTCTGTTCATTGCGTGAAATTGAATTACTCTATTAGCTATTTAAAAACTAAATATTATATACTGACATACAATGATAAAACCTTTTTCACATAGGGATAGGCAGAGACTTGTTCCTGACATTTAATTACTTTTATCGGTACTTCCACATTTAACCATCTTTTCATGAACGCACTTCGGTTAAAATATCATGATCGTAAGACGTGTCTTTTTTCGGCTTTATACAATTTTTAATGATTTAAGTATAACAAACTTTTCTAGTTGAAAATGTTTATCTTCCTTTTGATTTGTAAAAGATGAAATTACATTAAATTTACTACAATTAAATTGACAAAATGACTTGATCTAAATAGGCTGCGAATCTAATTTATTAAGTGCTGCCAAACACTTTCGGAAATACCCGCAGAAAAAACCATGTCGACACTTGTTGTCGTTAAGCGTTGTTCGCGGAATAAAACTTGCGTATATTAATTTCTATTAAATTGATCGCTAATCACTTCCGACTATGTGTGCTTAATTTGAGATACATTTCATTATTTACACTTAATATTATATACAGGAAATGATTTTACTATAATGAGTTAGTTTTATCTTAAAATGTAAAATAAATAAATGGGGGCAAATCATACAGATTGAGTTGGTTCCAAGGTTAAGATTGCGTTATATGTGATAAGTTTTAGAATATGAACTCAATGATACTATATTTTATAACAAATACTCATATAGATAAACACCTGAGACCCAGGCTAATCAGAACGAGATTATTTTCTATCTTAACCTGACCGCGTGGTAATTGAATCTGGGACCGCTTGTCCGCTAAACAGGTAAGTTAAAGTTACGCCACGGAGGTCATCAGGAGGGACTTCCGGTTACCGAAATATGTACTTATTTGTTTAAAATAAAGTATACTTGAATTAGTATCCTCCAATGCAAGTTTCGAATTTACTTTAGGGCTAACTCAATCTATGAGATTTATCCCTATTATTCTTTACTAGCTTTGACCCGCGGCGTCGCTCGCATTAAGTTCACGTAGTAGTAGCCTATGTCACTCTCCAGCTCTTCAATTATCTCCACATATAAAATCACACTAATCCGTTGTTCTGTTTTGACGTTAAAATCGGAGAAACTGACATACTTTCATCTTTCTTTTATAATATTATTATTATTATTTCTTTATCATACATAAAGCAAAAAGAAGAAAACGCGCTCTTTAGCTTTATTTACAATTAAATTTACGATAATTTATTTGTATCAAGTTGGTTTTCCTCGTGCATTTTCTTTGGGGAAAAATATTGCCCCGCGTCAGTAAGCGATTGCTCAGATCTTTGGTGATACCAGTTTATATTTTCCTTCATGTTGAAATATTATAAGGTAAATCTGATGAACTATGTTAGCAAAATACTCTTGCTTTTATAATGATTATGCTATAAAACAATTTAAGTACTTATACTTAATGATTGTTATGCTTCCTGTCTGGTTTCAATTAAATTCGATAAGTAGCGAAGTATTGCATAATTGTAACAATTTATAAAGAACGCTGAGATTTGACTTACTTTTTAAATAAAATGAAAAATGGGATTCCTTTTTATTGGATTTACCTTCTGTTTAATGTCCAAAAATCTATGAACTCTAGGTATCTATTTTTAACAGTTAATTAGAGGGTCATTTACAATTTCATCAAACATTTTCAGTTATGGGATTCTCGCGAATAATTAAACAAGAATCATGATTCTTATTCAATTATCCGCGAGAACCATCCATCCACCATCGTGAATCATTGTAAGAGAGGGCATGCCTGGCGCCGCGTCAGAGCGGTTCTGCAATATATCCAATCTGAATCCGCAAAAAATTAAATGAATGGAGATTCTTGGATGAAGGAGATAAATCGAAGGGCGGAACTCGTATTGAGTGCAAACTACCGTACAAACAATTTTATGACCACTACGGACCTTATTTTCGCAGAAAAACAACTTACAACCAACTCATTTGTGGTATTTTTACAAAGAGTACAGAATTTGTAATATATGTTGTATTATAATGATCTGTTTATTTCCTTGTATAATATTTTTTCTTGTTTAGCATTCTCAAATTAAGTCAATAAATCCGTCGCTGTAAATGTTTAATGTCATCAACAGTTAGTTTTTCTCCTTGATTAATTCAGCTAATTACCGACTTAACAAACATTTTATATCCATTATAAATGAAGTGATATTTAGAAGAAAAAAATATAGACGTAACACCCCATATTGTTAATTTATTACTTAATAACTTATAAATATAAATATATTAGTTAATAAAATACCGTACACCTCTAATTATTACTTTTTATGTACAATTTTTCTGATGAGATATCAATTTGATCCCTAGTAGAGTTAGTTATTTATTGCTATTATATATGATCAAAAGAAAGTTTTAAGTTTTAGAAAGTTTTAAAATTCAATTTTCGATTGAAATTGTAAATACAATTTCTGATAAATCAACTGTTTTAGAACCGAACAGTAGGGCGCGCCATAATGGCGAGAGACCGCATGGAATGCCTTTGGTGTCTTTTAGATTGAGGCTGCCATTAGTGTGAGATGCCACCTGCGTCCTGCGTTCTTTGCGCTGCTGCAGCAGAAACAAAGAAACTCGAACGAAATTACATATGGAGTATCTTAGAAACTTTTCAGCCCATCAGCTTTCCAGACTTGTAAATACTGATTGACGTTTTTCGTGATCAGAACGTTGGAAATTTTCTTGCTTAGAAAATAATTTTGCCATATAAACTAGCAATGCTGCTTCAGCCGAACGTAAAAATACAGCAAGTCAACTTTTTCGAGGACTGTATTTTTATTCATACATATAACCATAAAAATTTAATTAAAACTATATTTGGAGTAGTTATGGGGATATTGTAAGTGGTTTAAGCCAGGACTATATATTTTGTAAATAATAAGTTTTAAAGTTTAGATTGCTTTATTATTGAGTTTACTATAGTTTTCATAGTTAAATGATAATGTTATATAGTTTTTATTTTAAATACATATAATAACACCGACTGTTTTATACGAATTACCCAGTGAACTTTCATGTAAAAGCGTTCAGAAATATAATTAGGTTTTCATTATGGTGGATTAAAACTAGAAAGGCCACACCTTGATCTGAAAAGATCTCGATCACGCGCTGAGGATGGCTGACGGCCATAGAAGTATCACGCCTTGCCTTCAGTACTGCACGTGTTAACTGCATTTACCAGGTAACATTTTTAAGACCTGTCTGATCGTTCTTCATAATATCTAACTTTTTATTGAAAAAATTATAAATGACTCTTTCAATAACTGAATTGCTTCGACTGAAATCGCAATATTGTTATTTAATTTTAAACGATATTTACATTCGCTTGTAAGCCAGTATTCATATTCGTTGTAAAGATATATATTTAGGGATTCTATTTGAATTTATTTCGCAATATCAATATTAAATCAAATAGTTAACATATAAAATTACATTGCCAATTACATTTCCAGAATAATCATGACAACTTTCAAAAAAACCTTAGTTTGCGGCAAAAAAAAATTAAACAGCGCCAACCAGAGACTGAAACTAATTAACCGTAAAAACATTGACAGTTTATTTTTAGATTGTTTACGTACATTTAAGCAATGTTTCTTTAAGTTTTCGATTCATTTAAATTCGTTGTAAAAATGACAACTAAAGGATTACTTACTAAGTAACTGTTCTGTACCTCTAGAATAATATTTTAGGGTTTTGAACCAAAAGGGTAAAACGGCAACCCTATAACTAAGACTTCATTGTCTGTCGGTCTCCAGGCTGTATCTCTAAACCGTGAAATTTACACAGTTAAAATTTCTACAATTGATGTATTTCTGAAGCCGCTTCTACAACAAAAACTTCTAGCTACAAGAATAACTACATCAAGTTTGAAATATTTACAGAATATTTATTTATCTAAAGGTAAATAATTAAATTAAAATTAAATAAATATAATATAAGGATTTTGCTCGTTATAGCTCTAAGTATCTTGATAACCGCAAAAGGTAGACGCTTGAAAAAACGCTATATTGTAAGTTAAACCTTTTACAATACAACTGTGAAAACCGCATCATAATCCATTCAATAGTTTTTACGTGATATGACAAACATACAAACAGACAAAAATTCTAATAAAGATCGTTTCGGCTACTATAAGTCCTAAAAAGAACCTTTCACTGTTTTCTCTTAAATATCTCCCATGTATCTCTCCCATAGACAAAGCTAAGTTACAGTATTTTTAATGGTTCATGATTTGCTGTGTCCGAGACGCTGGGTTCTAAAAAATCGTGCTGTCGTCCAGGGCGTTTCTTGGATTTTTCTCATGTCTTGTGGAAATAAAGTAAAGTAATTTAAGTTATTTTATTTGTATAGATATGGTACTGAACAAACTTTACTTTCTGTTACAATTGTTAAACTTTTGGAATGTTAGAGACCCGTATTTTTACTACGTTTGTAATCGGTACCTTAAAACTTGTAGGTATTCTAATTAATTTATTATAATTATTTAAATTTATATTTTGCAATCGTGGAACTTTATCTGGTCCAAACATGATATTTTTTCACCTTGTGATTAAAAATTCAAAAATCATTTCCCGTATCCACAAAAATACAAATTGAAGGTTGTATCGTAGACAGAGTCCAAATTATTTTTGGTTGAAACGTCTTAGGAAGGTCAAAAATAGAATTATATAGTTTTATACTAAATAATTTTATTACCTATTAACTATTGCAACATGATTGTTTTGATAAAGATAAGTATAAAATATAAATATAAAAAGTATAAAATAATATTAATTAATAAAAAATATTTTTAAGTAGGTACACGTAAGCAAAAATAAACTTTCACCATTTCATCAAATAAAGTATTCCTTTTTTAAGGACCCGTAGCAAAATGACAAAGAACAGAACCCTTATAAGTTCGTCATGTCTGGCTGTCTGTCCATAAGTCCGCATATCACAGCCACTTTTTTTCGAAGATGCACAATTTAAACTTAGTAGGTAGATTTATTCTGATAATCGCTTGACAATTTTTCTACAAAAATAATAATATTAAAGGGGGGCTCCTTATAGATGGAACTGACTCTAAAAAAACGTATTTTTATCAAACCTTTACGAAACCTTTTTTTACAATACAATTTGTATTACAATACAAGTTGTATTGTAAAACAGATAAAAATATGCATTGAAGTTCGTGAAAAACATATTTTTTTCAAATCAATCGTTTTAAAGAATTTAAAATTCTAGAATGTGCTCCCCTCCCCTGTCTCCTCACTTTTAAACTACCAGAGTGAAATGTCAAAGATATGTATTACAAGATCTCAATAAACACTTTCAACAAAATCAGTTTGAAAGAGATACAGTCAGCAGTTTTTGAAATATAACACGGAGACCGCAAATTTTTACTGTATTATTCATACCATAAATATACTATATTTATACATATAAATATTGTTAATTTCTTGGCAAAATAAATGTTATTATTTTGGCTAGTTTTAGGTAATCAGCTTACTCATTTGCTCACTTTTTTAATTTATTTAGAACGTTCATCGACTCCTGTAAGCTTGATATAGCACATAATGATATGAAGCTTTCATTATTTGCTTTAAAGAGACAAACTGTTAGGAATACATAATAATACTGTAATACATAATCTATAGGTACATATAACAAAAACATAACCCTCTTTCTGCCGCAGCCTCCTTCTGTGTCTATACATTAGTGATGTTCAAGAAAAAATAATATGGGGGTCTCTATAGAGCCTATAGAACCCAAAATGATTTGGATAAAATATAGTAATGATATGGACTAAGACCTAGAAAAAAAGGTAGGCCTAGGTAGTACCTCTGCACCATTTCTGTTAAATATGCTTGTTTGGTAAATAATACCCTCAGGAACGGAAAAGAAGAGCACTATTGTTTTAGAAAAATTACGCAGCGAAGCCGAGGGCAAATGCTAGTATAGAATAAAATAAAAAGTAATAAAACAAAGCAACATTAAATATATTTTTAGATTGTTTTCTTTTTATGTAAAGTATTATTATTAGTATTGTAATCTTTTTCTATTAATATATGTACAATTAAGAAAAAGAGGAACCTTCTATTTTCGTACTATCTAAGAAAATTAATATATATTATACTAAAATATTGGTACTAATATATTATTAATATATTGGTATTCATACCTATAGAAAGTACGCTGCAATACTCCACCGACCTTGAGAGAGCCGTTTAACAAAAATATTATCTAGTATTATATAATAACTAAAATAGAATAAGTTACGTGATATTCGTAACCATATCAATGCAAATGGTAGCCTTCGCTCTGGTGTACAAGGTCAAGTTCACCAGCTCCGCTTGGGTATGTCTGTTGCGCTATAACCACGATACCTTGGCTCACTGGAAGGTAACCATTACATATTCTCTTATAGTAATATTCTTTGATTTATACTCATCCTACTAATATCATAAATGCGAAAGTTTGTAAGGATGTGTATGGATATATGTTTGTTACTCTTTGACGAAAAAGCTATTCGACGTATTTGGATGAAACTTTACAGTAATATAGGTTATACATCAGAATAACATGTAGGCCACTGACAAACTTCCACGCGAGCGAAGCTGTGAGCAGAAACTAGTATTATAAATGCGAAAGTTTGTGAGCAAAATGTGAGGATGTATGGATAGATATATGTTTGTTTATCTTTCACGAAAAATCTACTGGACGGATTTGGATGAAATTTTACAGTAATGTAGATTATACATCAGAATAACATATAGGCTACAATTTGTAATAATTTTATGTGAAACAAACATATTGCCTGTCTACCAATATGTTTGTTTTATGGCGTTCTTAATATGGCTTTTGTAATAAAAATATTTAGGTAAGTTCTTATGCAAAATGAGCATATCAAAAATTAAAATGACTTTATTTTATATCATTTTATGTAGTTTTGGTCGTAGTATAATGAAAAATGTCAATTACGTCGGAAAAAATCTGCCCTTTTGCGAGCCATTTTGGCGTACGCTGCCTATTGGTGTTTTTTTATGTAAGAGGGAGGCAAAAGAGCAAGCGGGTCACGTGATGTTAAGTGATCACCGCCACCCACAGACAACTGCAACACCCGCGGGGTTTAAAAAGACCCGCCCTTCCCTAATGGGGAGAGCGGGGAAGTTGGACCTCCGGCTCTCCGTCTAGTGGGACGGAGCATATCGGCTGATACCCGCCGTTCAGGCGTCGATCTTCTGCGGGAGTGTGGTACTGCCNNAGCATGTAGCAGGCTCGTACCACTATGATGATGTACCCCAGGATTGTTGGATAAAACTTTAAGGTAATATAGGTTAAATATAATAAAGACAATTTATGGTAAAGTTGATAATTATTATATTATTATTATCAATTATTTTAATATACTCTTTTTTTTCTACGTCTTACCACTATACTGGCCCTGAGTGTTTGAAAAATCTGATGATTTAAATTCCAAGGTCATCAGGAAACTAAATTTAAATAGATCACAAAAAAATGCGTCTCATTTACCTATCAGCTATGTAGTAAAAACATATATTTGAAGACATTGGCATACATTAAGAATTTGTAATGTTTCCACATATACACGTGCAAAATTTTGATATAAATATAACTTTATATATATATAT
>JADGIL010024529.1:3124-16784 GCA_020352625.1 Cactoblastis cactorum | reverse complement strand
TCAGTGGTGGAACTAAAATTCTGTAGTATGAGCGAGACGTGCTCACGTGTTCTGTCATAATTTCTCATGGTATCTGTACAGGGATGTAACACGCGTTAGTGACTTCGAGAATATATTTTCCTCTACAACCTTTTTAAAAAAACTATTATTAGTCATTAGGGAAATCTACGTAGACATATAATATTCATAGCACGTAGAAACTAACAAAATATTATAATGTTTTCTGAACGTATATACTAAAGTATACTACGACCTCCGTGGTGTCACGGTTAACGTATCTGACTGCTACTCAGGAGGTTCCGGGTTCGATCCCCGGTAAGGTCATGATGGAAAATGACTTTTTTCTAATTTTTCTAAGTTTTCTGTATGTCTTATTCTTCCATACTCCCCTGTCACTCGTCACAAGGTAATTCTTGTATTTATTATAAAAATATAGTATCGCCGACTAAATACCCCTTAACACAAGTCTCAAGGTTACTTTGGGGCTAATTCAGTCTGTGTAATTTATCCCTACATGTTTATATATAAATAGTTCCCATCTTGGATCTATTTATGGGCCGTCTTTACCCATTCTGGAACTACTTTAAATCTGACAGCAGTATTAGCAATAACATTCACAGCAGCGACATTAATGTAACACACGAACAAAATAAATCAGAGAAAGTGTCGAGTTGGGAAGCCCGCGGAAGCCAATTTCCCTCAGAAAAGGAAATGGCTGCCGCGTTGCCAGGCAAATCAGGGGCGGGTAGTGTACCCTAGTGTACACCAATGAATACCAATGCTGTGCTAACTGGGAGTCGGGTGAAATTACTGCTTATTATATTTTTTTGGGATAAGATTTCATAGTTGCAGACTTTTTGCTGTAGTACTGTAATTAATGACGTTAAAAATATGGGTGCCATGTTATTTTGGAGTAATATATTAGAAAAAATAAGGTTCTATTTTTAGTATTTTAACCATTTGAATTTATATTCATTATCATAAGTAATATTTCAGTTGCTTCAACAATTTGTTTGTCTATTTAGGAAAAACTTATGAAGATAAAAGGAAATTAAAAATCTAAATTTTGTATTGACAAACACAATTTAACACCTTAATTTTATCAAGAATCAAACCTAGGATTTTCAGGATATAGTGTGCACCATTGTTCTTTGTATGTCATTTTATATACAGGTTAAATCTTCGTTCCACACTTAATATTTAAGGCCAATCTGAATTATTTAACCCATTAAAGATATTTAGATAATGATATGGAATATTTGGTAAATGGACGTCTTTTTGTAAAACTGCTACGATGGAGTTTGTAGCCCCAATTCTTCAATAAAACTTTAACTATGCCAAATACAATGAACAGTATATAACCTATTTGACGATTCAAAATTGCTATAATGGTTTATACAAAAAAAACTACATTTTATGAATAAACATATTTTTACTTTAAAGAAAAGTCCCCAGTAAGTATATTTTATAATATAATTAATTTCCTTTAACAGACGTTCTTGAATGCAGTGAAAACAAACAAAATTGCATCCAAAGCAACGGAGGTAATGAAGAAATGGAGTACTATAAAATTAACAGTCTTTCTGACTTATTTTGACCAACAGATATTTTAGTCAATAGAGATGACAAAAATAAAATTAGACACTGTAGACTTAAATTAATTGTATTATAGCATCGTTGGCGCAGTGGTAAAGTCCATCAAGAGTTCCCAGGTTCGAATCCTGATCAAGTCATGGGTCTTGGATGATTATTTATGAATGTATTTATTATAAAATATAGTGATAGTCATTGAGTTAGTATCCCATAATAAGAAAGGGTAAGATGATTTTACACATACACTCAAGTAATGCTTATAATCTAACCTTGAAAATGCAACGTCAATTGTTATTATGCCAAATTTATTTTCATAGTATTTTTTTAATTAAACACATCTGATGCTAATTTAAAATCTTTGACAAACCAATTTATTACTGATAATTTTCGAACTGGTATTTAACATACAGAGTAATTTTATTCTTCAGAAGCGTTACGTAACTATAAGAAAATTACAAGCTCTTAGTAACACTTAATAATTTTCCTGAAAAATAAAAGCATTTACTACTTTAAAGTAAGCTTTGGTTAGACATAAAAGTATTTTCTTCAAAATACACAAAAATACATATTGAGTTTTTACATACATATGTACATCATATGATCTCGCCTCTTTCCCATAAGGGTAAGAAAATACTACATTCTTACACTTACTGACCTACCCTTTTTTAAGAACGTCACATTGAGTTATGAACTGTATTAAAATGATACATTAGAATTTTATATATTATAAAAGTCTATAAAGATAGTTGGTCAATGTTAGAAAGTGACTCTTAGAACTTCTTAACGTGCCATTAGCGAATCATAACTTATATTCAGTTCGTTGGCAACGAAATAGTTACTGAGACCTTTTTTGCATCTTTGTAATGTTATTCACTTGACCTGTTACTCCTATTAACTATATACTACTTAATATTGTAAATATATTTTCTTATTTTGTGAGTTTGCATGTGGGGTAATCTCTAAAACAAATAGACTGATAAAACTTTTACAGATTACAAAGCCGCTTTATCTATGAGTCAATTTTTTTTCTTTAGCAAATATGGCAAACTGACATGCTGCCCACCTGATGGAAAGTGATCACCGCAGCTTATAGATGTTTACAATGCCAGGAGTATCACGCGAGCGTTACCGACCCTGGACATAGTCAAAATGTTATTCCAAGCGAACAATGAACAGACAGAATCAGACAGTCGCTAAGTATCCATAACCCGTTCTAATTACAATATAGAGAAATGACGAAATTTTGTTTTTAACGATTAAACACTTTTATCAATTTTCATGAAATTTGGCATAAATATAGGCTAAACTTTCTGCAGTTGTTACTTCAGAATTTCTAGTCTATATATATCGTATGCTTCTATTTCCATAATTCCCAAGAGAACGGGAAGTTCGCTGATAAACTGGTTGTTGTATGTAAGTTGAGATTCTATCAATTAATTAAACTGTATGATTAATTGACGTCTTATTAATAGACTGTAGTGAAAATATACTGGACACCTATCACTGTCATTAATCAGTATTTAATTATAATCTACTTATACATATAATAAAATTGTAACTGAGCTATGTATGTCTGTACATGGCAGATATTTAAGAATAAAATATATAGGGGCTCTTTATAGGGTCTATAAAAGCCAAAACTATTATTTTTAGAATTTTTGTCTGTCTGTATGTTTGTACACGCATCACACAAAAACTACCGAACGGATTTTGATGAAATTTGGCAAGAGATGGACTACGACCTAGAATAAATGATAGGCAACTTTTTATCCCGAAAAAATGTATAGTTCCCGAGGGATATAATTTTTCGTAAAATCTAGGCGGACGAAGACGCGGGCATTAGCTAGTTACTTATATACCCAGACTATTGTTACATAGATTGATAATAATTATAATTATAAAGGTATTTGATGTTGGATGTTGATGACATAAAAAACAAAATTGATGATTTTTTATTTGACATCAAAAAGCAATCAATTTATCAACTATTAGGTATGATAAATATATATTTTACTTTCATCTTCAAATGTTTTCTTAAAATTAATAATACGGTTTATTCAAATTTGAACTACAAAGAAACGACAATTAACAGTGCTAATGGTAGTGCAGCTTTTACGGCTAACTTGATAACTTTGGTAATTACTTAATGGACTCCGAGATTCAGATTTTCGTTTTAATAGTTTGTAGCAATTATTAACTTAAATAAACAATAATACGGGAAAAACCACGTAAAATTGAAGAAAATCACTTGAATGAAAAACATTACATATATTATAAATATAGCTATTTTTATTTTCATGAAGGGTATTTTATTAAGAGATCGTATATTCAGGTATCTTTTAAATAAATCAGCAAATTTATCCCAAAACTAAAAAATTATGTACAATATTTAAAAATATTGCATTTAAATGGTATTTCTTATATATAAAAATAAACTTAATGAACAACGTTCAGTTCGAACAAGGTTTACAAAAATTTCTTCATTCGATCACATTTGAATAAAAAAAGAACTTTGCTATGACAGGATTGTCTCGACAATAGTAATCCCGACACGTTCCAGATTGGAATCGTAAAAAAACCTAAAGAAAAATCTTTTTGAATATTGAGATTTCCGCTGACAACCCTCGGGCGGTCTCTTCAGAAGGTCAAATATTTATTTGCAAATAGGCAAGCATATACTAGTTTCTATTAACGGCTATTTACTATACTGTGAAAATATTTCCGTCAAAATGTTTATACATATTGGCAAAAGTACTCAGCCAATAAGGATAAGGAAAGAACCTACCAGAAAGTACAATATATAAAAGAACATGAACGATAATGGTCCAAATTAATATAGAACAAATGTTAGCTTTTTTTTGTAAAATTTTTCTATTCGTCATTCTAGGAGTTAGCTTATACAATTTTAACGAAAATATTGAAATCCAGGAATGTACTTATTGTAGCAATTTCGAGAAAAGTCCATCCTACCGTATTTATAGTTCCATCCATATCAGTAACGGGTCAGAGCTTGAGGTACTTAAATTGTCTAATTAATCAGTTGATTTGATTGGAGAATTTTTGGGCAACCTAACTGCAAAAGAAGAATTTGATCATTTGGTTCTTCATTTTGTTTTAATAACTGTGCTTTGGTGCTTCTGTTATCTCAGATTACAAATACCATGCGTACACCAAGTTACATCGTAATCTATCAAATAAATTTTGCGTAACTGAGAAATAAATATCTACATACATGTACATCCAAATTATCGTATTTCTAAAAATAGTTTTAAGTGCGCTTATAGTAAATTACACCCGTTATACTCTATTGACACGTTTGTCTATTTTATTCACTCTGTATCTTTTTAACGAGCTATTTTTCAACAATATTTTAAAGTGTATTGGATCTCTTTGTACTAAAGTAATTAAATTTTTATGGCTGAAGGTACATTTTGTAATGGGACCCTAATTGAAAGAAAATGTCATATGTCATTAAAATTATATTTAAACTACATACAATTTAGAAACTAAAATTAAATCTATTCTAATAACGAATTTAAATAAAAAAATGGACCCTAAATTATCACATCATTGTCAAATCACCACTGTATGATAACATGCCCAGAGACTGGCGGCATTGTTTAGATAGAAAATATTTTCATATTAAATTGTAGTGTTTATGTAATAAAACTGTAACTGGTTTATGTCTGTACATGAAAAATATTAATAATAATAAATATGAAGGATCTTTTAGGTCAATTAGAAAGCAGAATTTTTTTTTGTCTGTCTGTTATAATTTGCTTGTACGCTTTGAACGCATAAATTATTGCATGTATTAATTGCGGTTTTTATCATAGAAGGTTTAACTTAAAATCGAACAAAGCTTTCATCTGGATACGTCCTTAAAATTCGGGGATATTGACAATAGTAAAAAAGTCGCGGATTAAAAATAGTTAATAAAAGCATAAGTCTATGATTTAAAATATATTGGTCTCTACACTACGCGTAAATTTTAATTAGATCTTTCATATTCAAATACGCCTAAGATCAAGTTCCGATATAAACTGCTACGCTAAGTATCTTTATATAAACTGCTGTTATGAAAAACACGGTCTCAGCCAGAAAAAAAGAACTAAAAATAGTCCTTTATAAGCTCATTCCCCACTACGATAACCTTAATGGTTATTGAATCAACATCCCATAACACTCGTGGTTATTATTATTGAGGCCATTTTGCGTGTTACCAATGTGCTACAGCCGTACCATATGGCTTTATGTGGTGTTATGGCGGTATAAATTACAAATTGATTAGGTTTGACCTTTTTTAGGTACAATCACGAAGGTTAGATTTTTTTAAACGAATGAGCAGGCAAACATGCGCCTAAAAGAAAGTGCTCACTTGAGCCTATGGAATCCTGTAACACCGAAGGTACCATACACGTTATTACAAACGCTAAACAAATCTTTTCGTCCTCTTTTTAAAAAAACTATTAGTCTGTATGTAAACTTATGACAAGCAGAGCATTTTAAAAAAAAGTTAGATTAAATGTTGAAATAATGAAATGAAATGAAATAAATATATTTGCAGGCAAACACGGTAGAAATATGTACATGTTATAACAGAGTTTCATCTGGATTTGGTTGACCTATTTAGAATTAAATCTTTTTTTATGTTGATCGACGCATTATTGAGTGCGTCAATTTCAAAAATCGAAACTTCAATCTCGCATGATGGGAACCAACGATGAATTTGCTTAAAATGCTTATTCCCTATGATGAAAGTCCCTATATTGAATGAATTCGGGGACAACGTATACACCTGTGTCTTAAAGAATGTTACACATTTAGATTGCTTGCAAGAAATAAAATACAATGATCTGGGAAAAATAAAGTAACCACGCAAGAAGATACCAAGCTACTTATAGCTGATGATAAAGCTAATGGTTTATTTTTACTACTGATTATTTGATTTATTAATACTACTGCTGATAAAAGACAAAATTAGTATTTTAATATTATAAGTTCGTGTCTGAAGTTATTAACCTGCATTTAATATTTTTTGTAGTTACTAAACAATGATACAAAAATTTAGTTCTTAACGTTGTCTTAAAAAACATTTTATTTTTCATAATTCTATGAGCCTACTTTGTAAGAGTTATATAATACTACCTAAATTGCATTTAATTGAATAAAAATATTTTGACTTTAATTTTCACAATGTTAAACTCCAAACCTAAAAAGCTGATAGTTTTCTACAAAGTGTAAAAAATTACGAGAAGGGGGATATATAATAATAAGCTCGCTTCGCCCATTTAATTAATTAAATAGTCATAGATGTCAAAACACTTCCGATAATTCAATTATTAATGAATATTGAAATAAATGGAGAGCGACTCATTACTTAAACTATGACAGTTCCTGTTTAGTTGCTTTTTATTATTTGTATCGATATTTCGTTCTTAAAATAGGAAAATAAAAACTAGAAATTGTACTCTTGTGACCCCTAAAAACACGCGATGTGACAAAAAAAAATAGTGAAATTTGTTTTAGAAAGTAATATAGGTATATTCGAGTATCTACGACTCCGTAGGTTAAGTTTATTATTTGTGGATAGATTCTTATTGTTTCCTGTTATTATTATATTGAAAATAATTGAACTGAATATTCGACAAAAAAATCGAAAATGCCCTTAAATACAAGACCGGTAGCAGTAAAATTTTTAGTGAAACCCGAATGTGATCAGTACCCAAAAGTGTTTGATATTTTTCTCAAACTATTAATATTAATAGGCTTAGACTTTGGATTTATAAGAGTTCAATCACCAATGCTGAAAACCTGTTTAAAATGGTTTTATTTTACATATTCATTGGCCGTTTGCTCATCATGTTTCTTTTACTTTTACGTGGCTTCAACATCAGTTAAGACGCTGTGGTATTCCTCTTATTTATGTGCATATATTTCTGTGACATTTATATTAGCAATATCCAAAAACTCCCTATACGTACTTCTAAAGGAATTATCAATCATTGATTGGCAATCTAAAGTGACATCTGTACCTATGAAAGTCTACTATACATTCGTCGTTATTTTGACATCAGTTTTAGCCATTAGAATATCTGCAGGATTTGTGTATTGCAATTTCTATCCCACTTATTGTATAGATAATTCAACTATTACGATCATTTATATCGTTACTATATTAGCAATTGATGTGATAAGTGCTGTGTATTGTTTTGTTTTTTATTTATTATACTTTCATCTTCGAAAGATTAGTTATTTAGTCAATATATTTGATACAACAATAATAAATCTGCAACATTTATACAAATCTAAGATCGAATGTGCTGAAAAGGGTATGAAAACTTTTGGAAGAATTGTAAGTAAAAAATTAATAATAATCACCAATCTGTAAAATTAAAAAAATCAATTAATTTTGCGTTTCTTTTCTAGTTTTCAATGGTACTGATTTTTATAACACCAAACATAATGATGTCAGTGTTCTTTACTCTTAAAGAAATTGAAAAGAAACTAAACGAACGGGTAAGATTTTCAATATTTTCTTATCACAAACTATTATTGACTAGAGATAAATTTACCTTTGTAACCACAGCGTCTTTTTTTATGTGCTAAATATATTGTTTGTTGCTCTATAAGTAAAAGTTTTAATGAATAAGATACAAGTTCGGATTTCTGGTTGTGACCTAAAGGTGAAAAAGTATCATATGTCCATTAATGAGATAGATGGATGATATCACTAAAGTAGCAGAAAAGAACAAGATATACATAGAGAAACAGCGTTTTATCTAGAATATTTATAAAGTAACTAACTTTTTCGCTTTAAACATTTTCATTCAATTCAATTTTTATTCCAGCATTATGAAAATGAAAGATTTCAAGTACGCTCTAAATTAATATTTATTTTTAATTAATTTCCAGAATGAAATTCACTTTACAGGCTACGTAATAACATTTCTAGCGTTAGTTTTGATACTTTCCCCAGCCGTGTCGGCGGGAATGCTTTCATCTGAATGTGAAAACCTGAAAATTTCACTCCACGAGAAATTACTTAAGGAAAAGAGTGAGTTATTCAGTATTCTTTCATTTCTATTGTTCAATTTTATTTATAAGTTAATAACTTCTTTGTTAAAAATAATTTTAAAAGTAGATACTAAGTGTAGTACTGTAGATACTTAAGTGTTAACTTCGTAAGTAATAACTCTTAAGCTGTCTGTTACCTGTTGATGTCCTCTGTAGCGTAATATTAAATATGCCTCGCAACAACACTGGAGGTTTCGGGTTTGATCCCTAGTTAGGTCAAGATAGAAATAGATCCTTCTCTAATTGGCTGATCTTGGTCTTGGCTGTTATTCTAATAAAATACTACTCCATACTACTAATACATACGTATTAGTATCATTGAGTGAGTAGTATTTTTTTTATACCCTACTAATCAATATTTTTTGGGACCGACCAAATGAAAATAATTTATCCCTTATCCCAAAATATATTTATATTCATTTGTCTCATACATTTTATTAGCTATATTTTCTACTTACAGATAAAATCGAAGCATACAACATCAAACGTTTTATACGCTACATCGAAGCTCGACCCTTCAAGTTCACAGTATTGAAAATTATAGTCATAGACTGGTCTTTTCCTGTGGTTATGCTCAATCTTTTGATCACGTATCTGATTGTCATCATACAGTTTACACATACTTATTAAGTGTGTATTGTGTATATAATTGTATCTAAGTCAAATCAAATACTTTTATTATATGTTAAAAACGAAAGGTGTCTATGGGATTTGTATGACAAACGACACAACATAACGAAACACACGTCAAACTTACCCCTCTTTTTGTGTTGTGGGTCAAAACATACATTCTCGATGAAGTTACCTTTCTAATAAAAAAAGAATTATCCAAATTAATTCACCCATTTGGTTGCTAAGATCCACAGACAGAATGACACACACGTGTGTGTGTGTGTCATTCTGTCTGTGGATCTTAGCAACCAAATGGGTTACTCCCCCCTGGGGTACCACGTATAACTTATAACACTCCTTGTTTAAAATAATTTTGCTTAACGTGAACTTGAAGTCTTTATGAACTTGTTTTATATAATGATATGTTTATCCCTTTAAGGTCGGCAACGCTCCTGTGACCCCCCGGGTGTTGTAGGTGTCTATGGGCGGCTGCTCGTTTGCTTCCCTATGCCATAAAAAAATGTTTACAATGTAAAAAAAAATGTGTTATTATTTTTAACATTGGTACTTATATTACTTACGCCGGAACCGGATGAGGCATCCATTTATTTATTTCCGCCACTTAGTTAACAGACGGAAGGCTTTTATGTTAACTTTCTAAAATAATGTATAAGTTACGAATAGAAGCGTATGTTAAAGTTATTTTCTGTTTTCACAACACATACATATTTGTTTACACGACAAGTATTTTGTAGTCATTCTGTCATCCCCATAAAAATGTACGTGCGTAAAATATTACAAAGTTGTATTGTAAAGGTCTAAACCTAGTAGAGAAACAGTATCTGGTCTATACCTAACGAGGTAGACAGAGCCAAGAGAACTCAAAGGCCACGCTACACTAAAGAGGCGTTATTTCTAAAGTGAATTATTTTGTTATATTTAAACCTTATGTGTTATTTAAAGCTTATGCCTTACGCCAAGGAGGTATACGTCGTTATGTGAAAGAAGTAGCAAGTATCTATCTAGTCCATACTAATATTATCAATGTGGAAGTGTGTTTGCTTTAACGGATTAGTATGATTTTTTATGTGAAGACAGTTGAAAAGCTCCGAGTGATAAAGACTATTTTTTATCATTTTCTATTATGCCACCCTAACCTAACAATAACGCAAGCGAAGCCGCTAGCAAAAGCTAGTATAAAATAAATGTGAGAGCGATAGATACAAATTATAGAAGAGCGTAGTTTATATTTGAGCAATTTTTCTACGTGCCCCAGTCAAAGTTCGTTCAGCAGATGAATTGGGAAATCTATCTTATGCGATAAGGACTGGATATTTCTCCTACATAAAGGTGAGCGTAACATTCTTTAAAAACGTTTATTGTATGGAAACCTTAAATATTTTTCTATTTTTTAAAGTTTTTAATATTTACTGTTATAATGGCAACAGATATACATCATCTATAAAAATTTCAACTGTCGGGCTATCAAAATTTATCAAATTCAGTCTGTTGACTGATAGACAGACAGACAGTGAAGTCACAGTAATAGGGTCCTGTTTTTACCTTTTGNNAAACGCTCTCAAGTCAAAATTTAAAAAAAGTTTTTCTGTTCTGGTATGGAAAAAAACCTTCACTATCTCACGTTTCGATTCTAAAAAACAGAACCTAAACCTATATGTTCTTTCAAATAGGTTAATACATTTCCTCTTTTTAAGATTAAGCCGTGTTGTTCATGAATTAACCAAACTTTTGTTTTGAAGGTGAACGATGTTAATTTATCGGCGTGGCTTGCCTCCCTGCGCTTGTTTAGGTCGAACATCAATCACTGTCAGCCACTGGATAACTAAACAGTGATACATAGACTGGCGAGACAGTCTCTGGGGATACCTTGGAAACTTTAAAATGTCCGAATTGAGTTGAAAAGTTTCGAAATACATAAATCGGATTAATCATATTTATTAACTTCAGTCGACTGTGTTATCTACACTAATATTACAATGGGGTAAAGTTTGTAACTNNNNTCACAATCAGAAAGCTATACTAATCAAGAGTGCTATAGGCTATATTTTAACGCCCAACAAAGTAAGCTCCGGTCCGCTAGTATCGTAATATGAATATTTTTCTATTAAATTGAATAATGACATGTCATTTGATTGTTTGAGTAGACAAGTTAATAAGGTTAAGAAAAATATCCGTAGTATAATGGTTAACATGTCTGTCCACTATTTGGAAGATCCTTGGTTTAATCTCTGGTCAGGTCATGTCATTGGCAAAGTTTTAGATGTTTATCTTTATATGTATTTGTTATAGAATATCCTTGAATACGAGAATAGGTAGGAACATAAGTAGGTCCTTGAAGATATACAAGTATCAAATTTATTTCGGGGCTAACTGAATCAGTGTGATTATTTATTTATTGATTAATAATATAATTATATTACTGTTGAGCCTAGTTAAGTGATACGGAGAAGGTTGGGAGTCAAAAAGGCCATACAAGGCAAGATATTGCACTGTTCATGGAAATGAGACCAAAATAAATCCTCAATTGTAAATTGACAGAAACAGATGACATTCTAGTCATCAACGTTCGATAAACAACTAGACACAATCCCGCTAAAAAAGTGTCCTCGGCAAACACTGCTCATCGCTCAAAAATGAGCTTCAACTAGTCTCGTAAGTTTGACATGGTTTCAACTTGCACACATTAATACTTATTTTCTAATACACGACTCTAGAAATAGAACTTGTCTTAATAACAGTTTTCATCTTTATTTTGTTCGGAACTATTAATCTAGTTCTTTATTGTTGTTCGAAGATTCTAACACCCAGTGATTTTTCTCTGTTTGTTTCTACTTAAAATATGGGCACAGAAAAAACTTCGAACTTTATATATTAGTTTATTAAGTGGAGACCGTTAGAGAATCTTAGCAAGGGACGGGAAGTACCAAGTATGATGAATGGCCCTTTAACTTGCACAATTATACGAAATGTTGGGTTAGTAAGTTACGAGTAGGCACTGTAAGGGACTTACACATTGATATTTTGTTTATGTAAATGTATTTTATTTTAATATAATACTTTGTATATAATATTTTTAATGCATTCTGTTTAGTTTTGCTTGTGAATCAAAATGTTTTGTTATACTATTATTAGATATAATCTTGATGTTCCAGTTGCCTATGCATGTTAAATGCAAAAATACAAAGTGCTAAGAATTATATTTTAGTAGACATCTATTAAAATACAATACATAAGATTGAAAATATATAATCCAAACATTGTATAACAAAAAAAGTTAGTCTTACATAAACTTGAGAATGACTGAACCGATTTAGTCAATTTTAGGTTGTAAAAGACGGGAAAGTCCCATCATTCCCAAGGGAGCGACGCCGACTGCACAGTTAGTCAGGATTTATACTACTTACTATGTTGAATATTATATAAAACTTTCAATAAACACATAACTTTTACAAATCTAGTTTATATGCTGCTTCATACTAAAAAATATATACCTACTTTTGGTTGTGTAATCACTTTTTTTTTAGTCAGAGGGGGGCAAACGAGCAGGCGGCTCACGAGATGTTAAGTGATCACCGCCGCCCATAGTCAACACCCGCGTGGAATTGAAACTTTTTTTACCTTTTTGTATTTATATTTCTCCACGATTTCAGTAGGCATACTCCTTTACAAAATAGTTTAATCATAAGAGGATGTTGCCCATTCGTGTATAAATGGGTAAGGATTTGGCAGTAATTTTGTTAACTCGAATTCAAGGCATCGTGCTTTGTTCAACATTTGTTTGGTAACTGTGAAACATCACTTAAATTGGTTTACATTGTCCTAGTTCTAAAGGGCAACAGCAATTAACGTGTAACTTAAAGTATTTCCATATAATTTTAATTTTGGAGTTTAATATGATAAAGATACATAAATTGAAATCTAATTAATATGCTTATTTAAGATCAATTCATATTTTTTTAGTCAAATCAAATATATAGTGTGTATTTAATTTTATGATTGTGATCAAAATATATATAAATTCATTTATAAATGTAAATTTGGTGTTGAATACCATTTAATAATTCAATTTCCATCTAGATCCTTTACATTTATACTAATAAAGTTTTTTCCAACGGGTTAGACAGTGCCAAGAGTCGTGACACTCGAAAGCCAAGCTTAGCTAAATAGTGCACATTGCAAGCCCATCGTCTTAGTGAAGAATGATTGAATGTTTGACATTTTTAAGAGAATCAGGTGGAAAATTCTGCGATTACATTTAAATTTATACTTATACCTTGAAATTTCGAATCTTTGAATCAATGTTTTCATTTGTTAATGGATACCTCAAATCATTCAAACATTTTAAGGGTCTCTAATG
>JADGIL010024528.1:0-12719 GCA_020352625.1 Cactoblastis cactorum | reverse complement strand
ACTATTTTCATAAAAACTCAATTTTTTATTATGGCCAAGAGCATTATTTTCACATTTTAGCACATTCAAAAATACTTTGCTAACATTAGATATTATTAACTTAAGATGTGATTTAAGACAAAAATTCAATATAATATCATATTTGTTTATGAGAAATTGTAAAATTTCTTTGTTAGTATAATTTAAAATTATTGTTCCTAGCTCTCAGGTAAAAGTTCATCCAGATAATAAATTAAATTTCAATGCAACATATAAAAAAATACCAAATAAGTATTTTATTCAATAATTATTAAATACAATAAACTTTTTATGCAATTTAAAACATAATAATTTGTTTTTAAAACATGAGTTATTATATTTTATATTTTTAATACAATAATGGCAAAGATAAAATATGATAGGAGACTTTTTTAAATATACATTATAAATAACTCTTACAAGTTTTATGTTCACTAATTAAGAGAAATTATAAATTTGTAAAACAAAACCATTCTAAAATCTATAAAAAAATGATATGAAATGTAACTAAAGAATACTGTGTATTCATAAAATTTTATTTTTTGTGAAAAAAAACCAAAGGACTGTCAGAGATTCACTTTTAACAAAACTAAATAAATGATTGCAAAAAGCATACATACATAAATCAATCCCTTATAAGGGAGTTAGTGATAGAACATAGTAATGTTTATGCTCAAGTAATTTGCCGTCATTTAATATATAACTTAAAATTACCAGAACTTAAGTATATATTCAAAATATTATTCAATAATCACTGTTTTGATCACAACGTTAGAACAGATAGATTTTTTTACTTATAAATTTCAGGTTAGCATTACCTTCTGCTTGTTTTAACAAACTAAATCTTTTAAACAAGTTTACTAAGATCTATTCAGAATTATTGAGTGTAATTCTAAAATCTAAATCAAACGCCTTTTCTAAAGCAACTTCTGATTAAGACTTCAAAATTGTGTAAAAAAATAATAGACAAGAAGCACATAGTTAGAAATATTTTTTATGGATGAATACCGAAGTAAAAGTTTTTTAAAGATTTTACTAAAAAACGCACAATGCATAAAATTTATTGTAAATTTGTAACTAGACCTCATACAAGAATTTCTTAACTACAAAAAAATTTTACGATTATATAAAAGTTATAAACAACTATATTATTGTACTAAAAGTATTTAGATATTATCAGATGAATATTCTGACCATAAAAACTTCTTGTTTTTTTATATTAAGTATCTTTTTTAATGTTGTATATTATTTCTATTCAAAATGTTTTGCTATGAAATAACATAATTCTTTAATACACAATATTCGATTTCTTTTACAAACAGTCTATTTTATTTTATTATTAGCACAATTTTATAAAACTATAACATATATATACAATATTAATGGTTATGAAGTTGGACATGCAAATTTTGTATAATTTCTTAAATATTTAGTAAACAGTAAATTTTCGAAGATCTTAGATACTCTATAATTATAAAATATTAATAGCGTGAAATAAATAAGTATTGTTTCTGCTATTGATTTTAAGAAACTTGATTATCTAAAAAAAAAGGAAAATTTATATCCACTTAAGTTGAAATCAATAACAGGGAATATAAGTTGAAATGTCTTTTAAAAGAACGTAAATTAGTAAGTTACCAAGTAAAGTGAAGAAATGCTATTGCTAAAGAATATAAAGATTTTTACATGTCTACAAAAAAATTATTTATTTGTATTAGCTGTAACCTAAGACGTAAAATAAAATGTACTAATACAAGTTTAAAGGATTATTAAAAAAAATTAAAACAAAAAAAAAAGCCTTTAGAATTTTAAACCGCGCATATTATGTAGAAACACATAATACGAAATAATTTTTATTCATTAGTATTTTTAAATAAAATAAAAAAGACATAGGACTCAAGATATTATAAATTTGTAATCAACAGTGGAAAAAAAGCCTAATCAAATAGATAAATTTAAAAATAAATTAAATAGAATTTAAAAAATAGCAACTTATTTTGTAGTGTCTTAAATTCAATTATAATTTATTCTATTTTTATAGCAATTATATTAGAAAAATGTCAAATATAAATTTAGGTAATTTGGATTTGCAAATGTTATTAAATATATTTAAAAATAACGCCTTCAAAATTTATTTTTAGCTCAGTTCATATTTAATTTCTTCTAAATTAGCACTTTATATGAATTCTAATTGAAATGCTATAAATAGTACAAAGAGGTTGTCTCATACTAATTATTACATAAAATTTAGATATAGTGAATTAAAAAATAATTAATATATATTAAAAGTAACAACGAAAACAAAAAAAGTAACGTTTTTAATTTATAATCCCGTATAAAATTATTATGAGTAAAGGTAATGCCTGAGACGAATTTAAATCAATTTAAATTTATAAAAAAATTTTTTTAATACTCATTAAAGCAGGAAGTTAAAAATTTTTGCAATCTGGAACTTTTTTGAATTTTGAAATCTTGTAATATTTTTTTATTGCCTGTATGGTTTGTTTATTTTTCTTAAAAGCAATTGAAACCAACACCGTTTCTGGTTTTGTACTCAAAAATGGAATTATTAAATTAAAAAAGGTAATTATCTTATATTTAAAACATCTAAAACTATTTTTAATTAAATCATATAATTTATATTTTGTAAAAGCTAACATAATTTCTTTTCGTTATTCTCCATATAATTTATTAATATTTTTAATAATTTTTTTATAATAGTTGTATTTATTCTATAAAGCATAGTCCCTGGCTTTTCGATCTTATTCTGATAATTAATCGTTTTTTATTAATTGTTGATTACATTGCTTATTTACAAATGTTTGTATATTATATTACTTTAAATTCTAAATTGAATATTTTTTCAATTCATTTAATTAGATGGTTGTTAAAGATAAAAAAAGGGTTTAATTTTTTATAGTACTTGAACAGTATTTGTTTATTTAAAAAGGAAGAGTCTCAAAGAAAAGATTGAAAGTTTAAAAATTATCGTGATTTTATTATTTAGTTTACATTTCTAAAAGGGGTTTTTATAACTCATAATCATTATTATTTTAACAAATGCTTATTTCTAGAATGTTTTTTTGGACCTTTACATAATAATGTTTACTACTTCTATATAGCTCGTTTTTAGAAATTACCAATATTATTGCCTAAATAAAAATTATAATACGAGTGCAACTTTCAAAACTTTCGTTCTTATACAATATTTGATGCCGAGATTTTAAGCATAATTTTAATCTAATTACTTTTATTATCTTTTATTTTATTTTACTTTAAAAACTTAAAATTATGCACCACATCGATAAAATTGTTGATATTTCTAAGGCACGTCTAACATCAGAAATAACTGTGGTCAGTAAAATGCGTAAATTTAATTCTCGGTATATATTAGACTTTTCAAATATTTTAAAAGTTAATAAATTTCAGTTTGTTATTTTATTATTTTTTTGTATAAATTAAATAAAATAAAAAACAAATTTACGTCTAATGGGTTTGTTATAAAACGTTTATGAATAAACTATGTTTATTATTATTTATTAGTAGGTGGAGCGAAATTAGATTTAATATATCTCTAAATTTTGTTTTAGAACATTTTAAAGAATATTTATTTCAATATTAAAAAAAATTGTGATTTTTTTATAAAAAAAGACTTGATGTTGAGAAGAGGTGATTATTTTATAATAAATATTACTAATAAAACTTTTTTAAGTGTAAATTTCAAATAGAAAAATGATTTATTTAAATTTTATTTCTAATTATCTTATCTTAAAAATAATTTTGAAACCTAATGATATATTCAAATATTTTATTCTTAAACTATTGAGTAAAAAGTAATGGTCTTAGTTATTTGGTTTGTAAATTAAACCCCTTTTGCTATTAAATATTTCTTATTATAAAAATTCAATTTATAGTTACAAATATTAGCATTAAATATATGTTCAATTCAAATTTAAATTACTAAAACTATTTACAAGAGTTGTAAACAAAAACAGTATTTAAATTTTCAATTAAGTTGTCTAATTTTGTTTTGATCGAATAAAAAAAATGAACAAGAAATTTTCACTAATGCTTTTAATCTATTTACAATATATAATATTCACTTTTGATAACAAATTTTGAATAGATGTTAATATTAGTTATAAAATAAATACTTACACTAACCTAATAGATAGTAGATAAATTATCCCAAAACTCGTATGTAACGTAACAACTATTACAAAGATAAAAATTATAATGAAAACACCTAAAAATATCGTATTCTCTGATTTATTTTCCAGTATAATAAGTTCCGTGTTGATAGAGTTTGATACAAATATTTAAGAATAACTAAAAATTTTGAAAACACATATAAAATTATTAAGATGATATAAAGCAATACACTACCACAAGATATATTTTGTTTTTTGTATAGGACTTGATATTAAATTGATTTAGCATAGTTTATAGTAAATGTCTTTTAAAACAGTATAAAACGATGTAAAAAATTTAAAAATAAGATATGACTTTGCTTAATTTAATATATTTTTAAATACTCTTAGTATAAACACATTTATTTTGTTTATTAGATTAAGCTTATCAGCATGTTCGTTCCATCATTTCTCAGTATTTGGGGCGTGGATTTTTATTTATGTAAACTAATCTAACAAAATATTTTTAATGTACTTATTTTTATTACGTAAAGCAGAATAAAAAAATTTATTCTAATGATTCTGCTAGTATATTTAGGACTAGTATATAAATAAAACTTTTATTAATTTTACTTTTTTATTTTTAAATTAACACAAACTTCTTTACTAAACATTTTTATATATAATTTTTATATAAAATCATTTTAACGACTAAATTTATTAGTTTTTGTTTGTTTGAAAATTTTAAATTATGATAAACTAAAACAATATGATCTTTTTTTATATAATTTTTAAAATTTTTAAATAAAATTTTGTAAATTTAATATTTTACAATTTAATCTAAACAATAAAAATACAAAAAAATATTCATTTTAAGATATAATTTATAAAAATAATTTAGAGTTTGAAAAAACTGATCAGTCGTTGTGAAGTTAAAGTAATTAAATTAATCAGTAATTAGAACCAAAAAAATTGATATACTTAAAAAGATTACAACAAGTAGCAATCTACTGAGTATAAAATGATTTACGAATTAAACTTATATTTAATAAAGCTTGAACACGTTTAAAAAGTATGAGCATAAAATCTGTCATCAAAAACGTTCTTGTTAGCAAAAATATGAAAACACAAAATTCAATTGAATAATATAATATTTAAAATCTGAAATTTTTTATTAACTATAAAAGTTGTGGGTGCTTCTTCTGACTGATGATTTTAAAATAAATCTTATGAAAAATACTTATTGCTAACAAAAGTTCTAGTAAAAACAAACATCAACTGTGGATTTCAAACAAACAATCAATGATTTCTAACTAAGGAAAAATACTTCTATTATCATCATTTTAATCCTTAAGAAACTGTGTTTTATTAGAAAAAAAAAACAATCTAAAAATACATATAGAAAAGTCGGGTACGTGTACATAGATAAAACTTAGACATAGTGTAAAGTCTTTTTATGCGCTGCGATTTATTCTCGAAATTAAAAATGTTTTAAAATTACAAATTCTCTACAGTTCCTTGTTTTTTTATAATCATTACAAGTTAAAAATACTATATTTTATTAGTTTCATGAGAAATATTAAATCACTTGTGATTTCAAAATAAAAAGCGTTTGCTTTTATAATAAGAAATACACAATTAAAACATTTTATTAAATATGATTATACTGATCTTTAAGAAAACAAAATCCATAATTTTAAATTGTTACATCTTTAAGCAAAAATCTTTTTTTATTTTTAAATGCAATCTTCTATACATTCTTTTAATAATGAAGTTACTCAAAAGTCAAATACAATTTTTAAGATATATTTAAATTTCATATTGAAAAATTAGGAAACCCCAATAACTATGAAATTTTAAATATGATAAAAACTTTTTACATATTGTTTCTTAAGTAGACCGTATAAATAATTTTTGTAGAATCGAACAAAAAATATCAAAGCCTGAAAACATCTTTATCGTTTTAATCAGTTCAAAAATACAAAATAAAATGACGTTTTAGAATAATTACAAAAATAAAATATTACTTCTTAAATAAACTAAATTAGATTTAATATAAACTTAAGGATTTTAGGTTTTATACTAAAAGAATAACCTTGAAGTTTTATAGAATTTCAAAACTTTTTAGTATTTATTTGCCAGAGAGCAAAAATGAAAATAAGTCAAGAAAGGTAAAAATTATTTGAGAAGAAAACAAAATAAGTATAGGCCCATAAAAAAATTTTTTTAAAAACAGAAATTGTATAATTCTAAGTTTAAGTTTAATAATAAACAAAAAAATATTTAGACTTATTTAAGAGAGATAATAGTTTTGTTCGATAAAATATATCAGGAATATTGCTCGAGTTTATATAAATTGTTTGAAGAACATCTCCTTTATTATAATTGGTGACTATACTATATCGGATACCAACCAGGAAAAACATTTTAACAATTTAAATTTTACTACAATTTTTAAAATTAGATAAAAGATATTTTTGCTTTTAAATAAAATTTAAAACTCGTTAGTTCAAATTATAAAATTTAATTATTATTTTTTTTCTAAGTTCATTTATATTTATATTAACTTAATAGCTTACACTCCTAAATAGATACCAATTTTTGTTTTTATAACGCACTCTGATATAAAGCCAAAACAGGTTTTAAAAAATAGTAATTTAACAATTTATTTGATTTTTAGGCAAATTATAGAGTTCATTAAAGTTTTTTTCTTAAAAACAAAACACGAGTTTTGCTTATTAGAGATCCAATTAAATTTTCACTACAATGCCTACTCCTATACTCATTAAGTATCTTTTGATCACAAAGTGTTTTTTTGTTTATTATTTAAAAATCAAGATGAAAAATGCATTTATAATCTTATTAATTTAAATTTCCAAGATTTTATTTTTATGTAAATTCGTTATATACATTATGAGATTTCTCATTTGTATATAAACTATTATTGCATATATCTAAAGAATCTATTCACTTATTTCAATGTATAAATATAATTATATTCCTCTTTTTCAAAAAACATTTTATATGGCTGACAGATTATTCAAGCAAGCTATTTAATATTCTAGTATAACTTATTATTCAAATCAGCTTAGATAAATTATATTAAATCAGAATCTAATAATAAACTTTAATAGTTTTGTTTTTAAAATATAATTACACACTTTAGTGTGAATCAGTTATGAAATTTCTCTCAAATTAAAAACTACCAAATAAGATAAAAGAAAAAATCATTATAAAATCGCTGATTTATTTAAACTCAGTGATGTTTTATAGTTGTATTTGTGTGGTTTGGTGAGAAAATTATATTTTTTAATTTTTAAGATAGGAAAACATATTGAATAAATTCCATCAAGTCGTTTTTTACTATGCATACATTTAATATCTGTAAATTTTAAAAAGAAATACAAATTTTAAAATTTTTATTATAAAAAGCGTTTTTAAAACATACTCTTAAGTCAATTTATTACTTTTAAAATACTAAAAAACTTTTATTTGTAAATTGCTTTAATGTTAAGAAATTAGAAAATATTTGCGAATAAGATTGAATACACAATTTGGTTATTTCGAAAGATTACGTTTGTTATTTTTTTTAAAGCTTCGTTGTTATAAAATAGTTATAATTCAAACCCCCTTTTCGGTATTTGTAAGCTTAATATCGTTTTCTTTGATTTATATAAAATTATAATATTTAGAATTACATTTGTGGGCATTTAAAACTTTCGATATTATTTTATATTTGATTAACATACACAAAACCATAATTTATTAAACCAGAGGTTTATGTGTGTAGTTTTATAAGATCGATTATGTTTGAGAATTATCTCTAGTCTTTTGTTGTAACAGTATAACTCTTTGTCATTTGATTATATTTGTTTTTAATATCTTCAATACCAAATCTAAATTTATATTATAAAAACCTAAATTAAGATAGTTTAAATTTATAATTAAAAATTGCACTTAGTTTTATTTTTATACTTAAATATGAAAAATTTAGTATCATTCAAGATATAATTTATGAAATAGTTTCTTAACAAATTAAAAAAGATTGTGTCCGATAAAATTTAAAATATTCTTTTAATTAAGTTTTATTCTTAATATTTACAAAACTTTACAAATTGGATATAAAAACATTAATTAATGCTAATGAATTATAATCAAAGTAATAACTATATAGTAAAAGAAAAATTGTTCAAATTTACAAAAATTTATTACACTTACACAATAATTAGAAAATGTAGCACTTAAACAAATCAGATATAGATTTATATACTTTGATTAATTTGTACAACCAAACAAAACACAAATGAAAACATAACAGGGGTCTTACAAATAAGAAGCAATCTTACATCAATCTTTACAATTTAGTTTTTTTAGTTTGTTTCATATATTAAAAATTTTCGATTTACAAACCTTTTTTCTTCTTTTAATTTCAGATTTAAACTTATATTCATTTTACTTAAATTCTGAAAATTTAAAAAAATTTGTTATTTTGGAATTTCTTATTTGATATTTTTAACTTTTAAAGATCAAAATATAGGTTATAGACATTATGAAAACTTGATTATATTTACATGGTTTTGTTAAAATTTTTATTTTAATTCAAATCTTTTAAAACAATTTATATTCATAATTATTTTTAAAGTTATGGACTTTTCTTAATTATAAATAGAACTTTCACTACAAAATATTTATCAGTTATTTAAATTACAAATAGTATAAAAATTAAAATAAGCTTTCAATTAGCTGTTTTGAGTATTATTTTGCATGAATTAATTATAGATTAATTTTTATATGAATTTCTTTTATAAAAAATACAAGTTAATATTTTTAAAAAAATTGCATATTTCTTAGACTTTTTAATAGCCTTAAACTTAAAATTCAAAATATGTAAGTTGAACACTATGTTTTAATAAAAAAAGAAAATCCATTCAATTTTTGTCATTATAGATTGTGTTTGGGTTTATATCTAAATATATTCATTTATAATTTTGGGTAATTTTCTTTTGTATTCTTCATTATCTTGCTACGCTATTTACTCTTTATATTTTCTTGAGTTATACACAATATTTTTTATACATTTTACATTATATTGTGTTATAAATCTTACCCCGATGCCAATTTTAAAAATTCAGTTAAATTTTTGCTAAAGTTCCAATAAAATTTCAAACAACATTTATAGCATTTGGCAAAGCTTTTACGTATTTTTACAAGTATGTTACTTCTTTCTATGTAATAATTATTTTTTTACTTTCCTCATAAAATTTGGAATGTTTTTAATTTTTAAATTTTTTTTTCTAGTCTACAAATCTTTATAAACTAGATTTATGTTGTTAAAAAATTAAAATACTACTTATGATCTATTCAAGAGAACCAAATAGTATTTTACATGATTACGTTTGTTTTATTATTCATAACTATAAAAATCTAACCACTTGTAGAGATTAAAGTGATTTTGAATAAGTTATTTTGAGAATTTAATTTTTTTTAATTCTAAAGTATATCGTAATATATATTTATAAAGTATAATAAAAACCCCATTTTCTAAAAATTTTCCCAAAATAATTTTTTAATAGTCAAATAAAATAATAACCTTTATATCAATTGTCTTGGTATTGAATTCATCTATTATTTTTTTGTATAAAAATAATATTTTTGAAATAAATTGGTTTTAAATTTGGTACATAACCTAAATGATGTGTAATAATATTAATTTTGAACATTTTTTTATAAATTGTCTGTATCTAAAAAAACTTTAATAGAAAACGATAATCAAAGTTGAATTTTAAAAATAAATATGATACTGATAAACAAGTTTTTAAGATTTGTCAAAAATTTTTAAAATCATTGCTAAATACCTAAAAAATACTAAAATATTAAACTCACTTTTAAAATGTTATCTTTACATAGCAAAGACTTATAGATAATTAAGTTAGATTGCAAAATAAGATTAAGGATTAAAAACATTATATCTGGTATTGTATGTTTAAAATGTGCTAGTAAACGAACATTCAGAAGAATATAATCTATCTAATAATATTCTTGCCTTTAAATACCTCGTTGCAATGTTTATGTGTCATTAAATAAATTTATTAAAACGTTTTAGATAAATAAAATATTTTCTTGAATAAGGAGCACAAGAATAAAAAGCCTTTAGGATTTAAATAGCCACTGTTTATATAAAGTTTTATAATTTTACGAATTTTTATTAGGTTGTAAATATATAACTGTTTTTTTATTAACATTAGACATGCTTATTCTAGAATGTAAAAATAGAGTCAATAAAAATTTTCTGAATATTTAAATATCAAAACAATTTTTTATTAATAGTGTTTATCTTTATTTAAAAATACATTGTAACAACATTTTTTTGAAATAAAAAAAAATTTATAAAGCGAATACAAATCGTAACACAAAAAACAATATGTTTAAATAATAATAACGGTTCTTTAGTTAATTTAGTATAAAAAGAGATATAAAAATTTCAGCCAGGCATATTACAAAAGGTAAAAATAAGCAGGGCTTTAATTTATAAACTTGTAAATCACATATTGCTCCTTTTTACCACCAAAAAATTAAAAGATCGAGGGTTTATAAAAGTTTCAATTATAATTTATCTTAATTATTTTAAAAATTTATAGATTCTTTTATAAGCCTGTGCTTCATTTGTAATGAATACTATATAGAAATATTTGATTTGATATCTTAACAAGGTTATGATAAATTGTGATATATATAATAACAAATACCTAACTTTAAAACATTAAAAAATATATAGCTACAATACAAACAGATGCAATAATATTCTTAAAAACATTATTTATATGTGTAGTTTATAGCGTTGGTTTAGCATTAGAGATTGTTAAATTGTCTAAAAATGCAATCATGAAAGTTTCTTGTTTATTTAATCCTCTAACGGCTATAATAATATTACAAAAACAAGATAAGATATAAAAAAGAAACAAGGCCAAATATACTATCAAGAAGATGATCTTAAAGATAAAACATTATATGTAAAAGTCAAATGCCTTTTATAAAAGAATATTTAAACGAGATTTTAATAAAGTGACTTATTACCGGCAATCAAAATCCTATAAAATATAAATGTTTAAAATTATCGTATTTTGTAATTTTGATTTTTAATTTAGTACTTTTCTTTATAAATTTAACAACATTTTAGAAAAACCCTCAAAAAAAATATAGAATATTGTAAAATTAAAATCATCTAAATCAAAATTGCTATTTTAACTATTATCAGTCTCTTGGAAAGAGATTATGTGACTACACGATAGAGTTTAACGAACAATATCGAAAAGATCCTAAGGGAAATACCAGCAATAGTAGAATACCTTGAGGGGGGGGGTTGTAGTAAAACGAACCATCATTTTGTCGTCAAAGCAAAAAGAAATCAATTCTCTAAAACAAAAGCCTGCAAGGTAAGGTAGGCTTAGGTAGTCACTTGAGTGCACGGGGTGGGAATTGGTAGGCGAGAGGCTCGCAGTATTTTGTCCTATTCCTAATTAGGTAAATACATATTCACCTTATGTATTCGTCAACTAGATTTTAATATCTTTATATAATAGGTATGACGAAAAAATCTTAGTATGAATTTTAGTTCTCTAGGCAGTAGAAAAATTGATTTTTAACAATTTTTAAGCGCAAAAATCATACTTATATTTAAGGGTTTAGTTAGCTTATTAGTAAAAAATTGTGAAACATTTTTGCAGGTTTTATGTTGTTAGATGGAGCTTTTAGTTTTTTTTTTAAATTTAAACATTTTTTATTGAAATTTATAATACATTCGCCTTTTTAATAATTTTAGATGGGTTTAATTAAATATATTGAAGAATCAAGTTGATTTATTAATTCGTAATAGTAAATAAATTTGTTTCAGAAAATCAAATTTTTTCAGTCTATAATACAGAATATCTTCAAAATTTGTTTTAATAATTACAGGATAAATGTTAAAATCGATCAATTTAATCTCTAAAAGTTGTTAAAGACTATCTTGGCTAATTATAAGTTAAATCTACAAACTTCTTACATTAATAATTTATTAGATTGCTTAAATGCCGATAAATTTTATTTAATACGAAAATAAGCCAAACCCTTTTATATTAGTTATTGGTTTATAGTCTTTTTATTATTTAGTTCTTATACATTTTAAGAACTCTAAAAATATAATACACCTAAAAATAAAAATATATTTAAATGTATTTAAAATTTAAAAAATTTAAACTATTTTTTAAAATACTAAAACTGAGTTCTTTTCTAAAAAATTTAAAAAACAAGATTAAATAATATTTTTACAATATTTTAAATATTTTAAAGAAAATTCGCATGTCTTATCTATCAAATATTCTATTTTGTGTTAAATTAACATATATATATTAAGTTTTAGTACTTGATTCTAATTTTAAAGTTTGAAGAAAAAACTATAAATAGAAATAAGATTCGTTTTTTATAAAAATATGATTTAAAAATTTACTAAATAATGTTTTGAGAATATATTTATTAATTTTACGAAAGTTTACAAATATTTGTAAAGAAAAATTTAATTAAGTTACTATTATT